>JAVSCE010009839.1:0-41116 GCA_032199065.1 Smutsia gigantea
ATTTTTCAAAAACTGAATATAAGGATCAGGTGAAGATGTGGAGCAACTGCCAACTCTCATACACTGCTTTCTAGAATGCAAATGGTACAGCTACTTTAGAAAACAGCTTAGTGGTTTCTTCAAAAGTTACCTAGCATATGATGCAGCAAAAACATGTTCACACAAAGACCTGCATGTGAATGTTTTTCATAGCTTTTTATAGCCAAAACTAGAAACAACTCAAATGTTCGTTAATTAATGACTGGTATGGAACTCTACTCAGCAGTAAAAAAGGAGGGACATCTGTAACAACATGGATGACTGGCAAAAAGATTGTGCTAAGTAAAAAGAGCCAAACACAAAAGGCTACATGCGATACAAGTTCATTGGCAAGACCTTCTGGAAAAGGCAAAAACTAAAGGCATGAAAATCAGACTGGTGGCGGCCGGGCGCTGGTGGGAGGAGGGGTCTGCCTGCAAAGGGCCAGGAAAGGCCTTTTTGGAGTGACACATGGATTCTGTATTTCAAATGGTGGTTATATAACTATACATTTGTCAAAATTCATCAAACTGTACACTTAGAAAGTGAATTTTATTACATGAAAATCATACTTCAATAAGCCTGACTTAATAAAATAATGAAACTTTTAAAAATCAACTAAGTGAAAATAAATATAAGAAAAATCAACTTACAGTTTTTCTAACTTGGGGCTCATCATGACGATGCTCTCAACCGTTTTAAATGTCACGTGGGTTTTTCCCATGTCTCTGAAGGAAAAAGCACAAACGTTTCTGATATGAACCAAAAGATAAAACCTCTGTACTTAAAAAGATACTTAACGACACGTTATTACTTCAGTTTTGGCTTCTTTGTCTAGCCAGCTCGAGTTTACTTGCCATAGGTAATAATTTCAGAGAGAAATTACTGAAGAAATTTAAATTTATTTGCATCATCAAATCAATGACCTCGGTCCTGAACACTGCGATCTTCTTGTCATTACCCTACTTCTCATTCTCACCTGCATCCACCACTCTTGATTATTTGTTTTTTTTTTAATAATTACACCTTATTCCTCTTTGCTTTCTGGGATAAATTATATTTCTACATGCATCTACACATTCTATATCAATGTGCATTCTTCAACACCACTCTCTTTCTCTGATAGCTGTCTTGCCCATATACCTTCTTTCTTAATCCTTTCTTTGCCCAAAACTCTTATTTCAAGAACCTAGTTAAAATATAAATGATTCCTTTTTAGCCAAAATGCAAAATACTTAATCTCTGATGAAAGTAAAAGAGCAGAAATCATCTCATAAGCCATGAGATTGTTGTAATACTTACAAATATTTTAATGCTCTTAATTTACAAAAAATAAGAATCTTCAACAGTTGTTAGAGGATTATGACTGAGATTTCTGAAAAAATGCAATGGAATTAAAATTATCTGTATTTGCATAACTTTCATGAAACATATTCTTTTTTTTTTTGGTATGGGACTTAAAGGTTAAAAGAAAAAATCGTTATCTGTCTTTACCTATAAGTCACACTTAGAATCTGTAAAGGACTCTTCCTTTGGGAACTAACTACCTAGGTCTCTAGATGATAGAGGGGAGAAGAGAAAGAGGAAAAACACAGGAAAAAAGTGGAAAGCAAAAACTTTTCAGATTGAGAATCCCACAAAGTGACTATGCTGGGAGGAAAACCCCTTGCTCTGTAGGAAATGGTATTCCTATGTCCTCCATAATTCAAGGTGCTTTTCTTTCAGTTCTGGAAATTAAAACAGTTCCACAGTTTAAATCACCCAGTGACAGCAGGACCAGTTCCTTGGTTCTGGAGGCAAAGAGAAAGGGATAAACCTGAGAGGAAGTGGTAAAACCCATGCTCCCATCACAGCCTTTGCTACACTGCATGCCATCACCTGTTTACTTGTCAGTCTCCTGGATTGTCAGCTCCTTGAGGGCAGGGATCACACACTTCACTGACAGTGTCACTCCTGTGCCTGACATGGTGCCTGATGTTTACTAGGTATTTAATAAATGTTTTTTGAATAAATAAATAACATTTTGCTTACACGTTAATAAAATGAATAAATTCATTTTTGATGCAAATTTTTATTCCAAAATGCAGAGATTTTCTTCTCAATTCTTTAAAACAAATAACAGACCAAAAAAAAAAACAGGAAGGAAAAATCTTGTAAATGAACTTTACTCAAGAATCATTAGTGCATTTTGCAGAATATTATTATCACAACTAATATCTATGAGGCTGCCAGGCATCTGTGATCAGCTTTTCACATTAATCCTACAATAACCTTATGTGACACATATTATTATTACTATTACCCCATTTTACAAGTGAGGAAACTGAGATAAAGAAAGGTTATATAACTTGTCCTAAGTCATCAAGCTAGTACTAAGAAGCAGAGCTGAAATCTGAACTCAGTTCTGGCTCCAAAGCCTGGGGTTAACCTGGCTGGAGGAAAGGGGTTTAAGACAGCTGTTACTTTAAAGTTAATTTTGGGAGCACTAAATATAGAAACAGCTTTTCAAACTTGACCTACCCATTTTGGAAACCTCTATGAGAATTACATTTTCTCTTTTTATTCCTTTTCCCTAATCATGACCCATGCTTAAATATCTAATTAGCCTGTGGTCATTGAGACTTTAGAGATTTAAAACCATGTTGCAGGTGAATCAGTGAAAATGATGGAGTAAGGACATCTGAAAACTTATCCTATAAAAGCAACAACAACAAAAAACTAGCAGAAATGGTCAAACCAGCTTTTTCAGAACTCTGGATATTTAATCAATGGGCTTACAGCAATGTGGGGAGCATTTATTCAAGAAAAACATTAATTTTCTACAAACAGTGATATCTGTGTTGCTTTAACTTCTAGACCTTTGCTCTCCATCTGGTGGTAGCTTTGAAAAACAGCCTGAGTTCCTTCAGAGCCTCCTTCCCAAAGACTTGCCTCCGTGTTACTGTTTGGTGGTTCCCTGGAGGACCTTACCTGAAAGACTTGTCTTTGACCTGACTGGGAGCTGCCTAGTGCTAAAACTCTCTCCTCAGGGGGCAGGTTTTTTTTGTATCATTAATCTACAATTACATGTGCAACATTATGGTTACTAGACTCCCCACATCATCAAGTCCCCACCACGTATCCCATTACAGTCATTACAGTCACTGTCCATCAGCGTAGTGAGATGCTATAGAATCACTACTTGTCTTCTCTGAGTTGTACAGCCCTCCCTGTGCCCCCCCTATATTATGTCTGCTAATTGTAATGCCCCTTTTTCCCCCTTGTCCCTCCCTTCCCACCCATCCTCCCCAGTCCCTTTCCCTTTGGTAACTGTTAGTCCGTTCTTGGGTTCTGTGAGTCTGCTGCTCTCTTGTTCCTTCAGTTTTTCCTTTGTTCTTATACTCCACAGATGAGTGAAATCATTTGGTACTTGTCTTTCTCTACCTGGCTTATTTCACTGAGTATAATACCCTCTAGCTCCATTCATGTTGTTGCAAATGGTAGGATTTGTTTTCTTCTTCTGGCTGAATAATATTCCATTGTGTATATGTACCACATCTTCTTTATCCATTCATCTACTGATGGACACTTAGGTTGCTTCCATTTCTTGGCTATTGTAAATAGTGCTGCGATAAACATAGGGGTGCATATGTCTTTTCAAACTGGGCTGCTGCATTCTTAGGGTAAATTCCTAGGAGTGGGATTCCTGGGTCAAATGGTATTTCTATTTTGAGTTTTTTGAGGAACCTCCATACTACTTTCCACAATGGTTGAACTAATTTACATTCCCACCAGCAGTGTAGGAGGGTTCTTCAGGGGGCAGTTTTTAAAACAATTACAGGTAAATGGTTTAATGTAATAGGTGTGTGAAGCAATGGACAAAAAATAGCTGAACCAAAAAGCTTAAAAGGACAAGCTGAGGGATGAGCTGTTCATAGAGACTTTGAAAGGCTCCAACACATTCCTGGGAAACTGGAAGCCCATGAGACATATTCCTGAGAATCTAGAAAAAAAAAAACCCATTAGCACTAATCAGTGAGTTCAGCAGGGTTGTGGAATACAAAATCAGTAAGCAAAAATTAGCTGTATTTCTATACACTAGCAATGAACAATCCAAAAATGAAACTGAGAAAACAATTCCAAGTATAACAGCATCACAAAGAATAAGTCTTAGGAAAAAATTTAGCCCAAAAATGCAAGATTCATACACTGAAAACTATAAAACAGTGATTTGCCTGTGTCACAGAGAACTCAGCTGTGTCACAGAGCATTCAAGCAAAAAGGGAGGAAAACCCACATTTCTTATTGGATAGTTAGGAAGAAAGTATATGGAATGAGGCTACAGCAATATATTTGATTTATGACTATTTTGCACACAACAGCTTAACACAGACATCTTTTCCATACCTCAAAGGTTCCTACTGCCCACAGATAATTCACATCAGAGGTAAACACTATTTGAAAAGTAATTTTCTGGGTGACTGAGGAGAGAAGATCCCTGTGGCAAGTTTTCAGAAATCCTTTCATTTAAAAGAAGCTGATGGCTGAGGAAGCACCGACACCATTCACTCCCTGGAGAACTTTGTGCTAAACTTAGTTCTCTCAGCGCTGTGTTACAAGAGCAGGAAACAGGTTCAGAAGTGGAATTGTGAGGCCCACCCACCATGGAGGGCGTCACAGTCGTGGATCCCCGTGACAATGCTGGCATGGGTGTTACATGCTGGAGTGCGGTTTGTTGCCTGTGCGAAAGGTCAGGAAAGCGGAGCCTGCCATGTATGACTCAGACATGTCTCCTGGCCCCTCTGTACCTTAGTTTCCTCACTTGAAAAAAAATGGATCTTAACACAAATTTTTCAGAGCTCATACTGAGCTTATCCCCAGCTAACCAGTAACTGTATCATGTTTTTACACATTATTTTTTTACACATATTCATCTTCTATTTCACTTACAATGTGCATAAGAACTGCATTCCATGCCAGGCCTGAAATGTTCCAAAGCTCAGTTCTGTAATTAGATTGCAACCAAGATTTCTACAAAAAAAAAGACACAAGAAAAAGAAGAAAAAAATTATTTCAGAACATTTATCCTTTGGCAGGGATTCTAATCTGTATATGATGAAACATAACCTCAGTACTTCCTCATACACTAAAGAAATATGGAAGATATTTGTTTTTTTTAATATTTGTATGAAAAAAAGATTGTATATCAAGTATACTTGTTTTATAAAAAAGAGAAAGATGGATTAGTAATTGACATCTTCTTGTTTTTCTCCTGGTATCAGTGGTATTATTACAGAAAATATGAATAAAATAAAATACATTTGTGTGAAAGATTTATACTTTTATGTTTATACATGTATTGCTAGATACAAAGGAATAAGTGCTCAGAATATACTTGTCTAAATCTTCTTTAATTCTCTAGAAAAGGGTTCCATGAGTGTACTGTTGACATCTTGGGCTGGATAATTCCTTGTTGTGGGGGCTGTTCTGGGCACTGTAGGCTGTTCAGCGGCATCTCCGGCCTCTGCCCCCAGATGCCAGCAGCACAGCTACACCTCTAACAACCACAATGTGTCCAGACATGGCCTAGGGTTACCTGGGCACAAAATCACCCTACTTGAGAACCACTGTTCTAGAATGAGTGTCTGCTCCTCCCTGCCACCCACCCACAGGGAAGGGAGGTGACATGATGAGATATTGAAGGCCTGAAAGGACCAGTCAGGGGACTCAAGGCTTAACAGCTCAAGAGTGATGCTGAGAGAGCACCTCTCACATTTATTGATCAGTAAACACAATAGAGGCCTAGGGAAAATCATACTACATGATAATTAATAGAGGTCTGGGAAAGCCCATATTACATAATGGTTGATGATCTACTTTTACTTACAGGAAGCAATGTAAGTACAGTCACGTCATGAAAACAAGCATAACCATAATATACTGTTTTCCTAGCATGACTGTAATATACCATTTTCCTTTATGCATCAAGAGTCATAGGTACGGGAACTAGTGCAGGTAAGAAGGGATTAACTTGTAAGGACTACTATGAGGTGAGAAGTGATTAATTTGTAAGTGATTAATGTAATTTCCCACATTTCCCCCTTTTTTGTTTTTAAATGACAGAAATATATATGAATATATTTGTAGAAATGTACCAGAATAATGATTAGCTGGGCTCGACCTGTGACACAGCCTGTTACAGGGAACGTCTCTCTCATCTGGGGAGGTGAGGTTCCATGCCTCATCAACTGACCCACACGTTGCTCACCTGAGGTCCCTTGCGACTGTGTCTGTCTTAGGTTGTTCCTCCCGTGAGGAATCTTATCCGTCTCTGGCTAACCCGCCATCTTCTGGGACCAAGCAGGGAGATAAAATATAAAAGAGAGGACAGCCAACAGCTATAATTCTGGGTAAAATCACAATATACATGATTATATTCTTGTAGTAAATGCAAATGGAGAATCAGTATACGATTTCAAAAAAGTTGTTTAAAAGAAATCACTTATTTCTTTGAAGTTATTTCTTGAAAAGTAGCATAAGCATATATTGGTTTTAAAAGATCAACAACTGCACTTTGTACACATATTAGGAAAACATGAATACAAATACATAACAGAATTAGACCTAAATTACAGGCCATATCCAATGAAACCAAGAAAACCAAGAAGATAATCCAGGCATTTGAGAAAATTTATCAATAACATGGTGAATATCATCTATTTGATCTTGAATAGTATGAGAAAAATCAGACAAATTAAAACAACACATTCCTGGAAACTGTTCACATCCCATATGTTCTTTTAACAACAGATAATCCATAGGAGAATGATTTTGAAGTACTGCAGTTCATACTTCCCCTAACTCTTGCCTAAGTTTGATTAAATCTGACACTACAGTAGTGCTAACAGGTAAATTCAATTGAATATCATGAACTCTTGATTAAGTTCAGATAGTATGGATGCAGTCAAATTTGTTGTTCTACTATAAGGACAGGTTAATCTAGATAGTTCGTTTTGCATTCCAGCAACAAGTCCAGGAGTTGGTAGAAGAAATGCAGTGACAACAGCAATGGCAGAAGGATTCAATAGCTTCAGGTTGTCATTACAGCTGGATGTCACAGAGCGAAGTGACCTTGTATGCTGATATCCAGGATATTCTATTAAAGCTGGAAGAATGCATCCCACGCCACAAACACCTTGATAATGGGAAGAAAGGGCTTGATGTGTTTTATTATTACATAAAAACACCCAGCCATTTGGAAGTTGATATCCAAAAGGCCATTTCACTCGAGTAACAGAATTGCAATAAGAAGGTATTTGTGTGCAATTAATGCACAAGCAATCTGACACTATAGCAGTGCTGACAGGTAAATTCAATTGAATATCACGAATAAGTATCCTAGGAGGATTAATTATATTTATGCCTGAAATATTAGTAAATACTGAAAAAGGAAGTCCAATGCCTATTAAATTCCTTTTCAGTAATCCACTAGTGGAAGAATCTCCTGCTACGCAGAAGGATGATTTCTATAAGCCTTGACTTGCGAGCTGTAACCACAAATTAGGTGAGGAGTACTCACGTTCTGGGGCAAGTGATATATTTAAATACACATAACTACTTTTAAATAATGTATCAGGATTCTCTTTCTGGAATTTTTCACAGGTATATTTGCCAATGTCTTCTCAGGGCAACACTGTTTTGTAAATATCATATCAATTATTATCTTTTTTAGATTGATCAGTGGCATTATGCCATCCGAATTTTCCTCCAGATGTTTGTCTATATATTTCCTCACCATCCTTTGTCCATACTATAGGGCCCACAGGAGTGGAGCAAGTAGATAAACAACGAAGAACTACTCCACGACCTAAGTATGGAGGATTACTGATACTAGCTGTAATTTCACAAGCTAGAGTAGTGTGTGTAGGCATAAACATCACCATCAGCAATAAGAATTGAAGCGTCTTTATGTGTGAGGCTTCATTTCTCAGTGGGTGGAATCTGCTGATGTCCTGGAGATGATAATGTTGGCAGTTCTTCTTCATACTGTAGTTTAATTCATTTTCTGGGCAGCCAAATCAGGCGCTGATCTTCTGCAGCAATACAAACCAACCCTTTGCCCCTCACTTTGGCATGACCTTTATACCATTGTGAAGAACCTATTGGAGACCACCATACAGGAACTGCTGTTGTTTTAGAAAAAGAAATATCATCAGAAAAATGCACTTCCATAGCTGATCGTCCGTCATCCTTTAAAAGATCAAAATTAAGAATATGTAAAGCATTCATTAATCATTGATTAGCTGTTAATTTTATATCAGGGAGTAATCCCCCTTTTTGTTTTAATAAATAATGCTTAAGAGTAAGGTGGTGACGTTCAACCAAAGCTTGACCTGTAGAATTGTAAGGAATACCTGTTTTATGAGTAATATTATATAGCTGAAAAAATTTTTTCAGTGTAGAGGAGAGGTAAACTGGAGCATTGTCAGTTTTTATAGTGGCTGGAATGCCTAGTACTGCAAACGCTTGTAAAAGATGAGTAATAACATGATGAGATAGATCATTCTCCTGTTAAAGCTGTGGCCCATGAAGCAGAAGAATGAGAATCAATGGAAACATGAACATGTTTGAGAGTTCCAAATTCAGGAACAGTAGTAACGTCCATTTGCCAGAGGGCATTAGGACACATTCCCCTGGGAATAGTTCCAGCTGGCAAATGAGGAGAGTTCATTTGAGAACAGGTTGAACAAGTATTCAGGATATTTTGAGCTTCAGAAGTGGAGGGAGAAAAACGTTTTTGTAAGGTAAAGGAGGGAGCATGAGTCAGGTCACGATAGCGTTGAGCTGGTGAATAGTTAACTAAAGAAACAAGTTCTGTCTTAATCTCTGTAGTCCTTTAAGGATAACGGAAGCTACTTTGTCAGTGTAAGGTTGTAAAAAAGGGTTTAGTTTGATATTGTAAAAATGTCCATTCTAACCAACCGTCACATTGACAGAGCAATCCTGTGGGAGAATGAGGAGTAAAGTAAATTAATAAAAGCAAAGGTTTGTGTAAGTCAATTTTTGATAATTGAGCTTTTTGAATATGTTGTTCTATCCATTTAAGTTCTTCCTCAGCTTTTGAGGTTAAGTCTCTAGGACTATTAAGATCTGGGGGTCCTTTTAAAATATCAAAAAGGTTTTGTAATTTATAAGTAGGAATACCTAATAAAGGTTGAATCCAGTTACTATCTCCTAATAATTTTTGAAAATCATTTAAAGTTTTAAGATGATCTCTTCTTATTTGAATTTTCTGAGGAATTATTGAATTTTCTTTAACTTTATTCATAAATAATTCATTGGGTACTTGTGGATGAAGTGGGGTTCCTATAGCCAGGATCCTCACTGAACTTAAATGTAACTGGCCTGTTGCTATGCTACCGCTTCCACACCTTTAGGCAATAAGACATTATTGTGTTAATGTAAGGAGTTCCGCCCAGGGCTTGGCTGGAGACTGGGTGGCGGGGCTGGAAGGCTGTAGGGGAGCGGAGCGGAGGCTGGAGTGGTGGTATTGCTGAGGGACTGACCTGCCACCTCGAAATAAAGTTGGGTATAACCTTTTCACCCCAAGAACCCTTTGCTGTAAATTTCTTTGGTCACAGTGAATCTATAGCGAACTTGCCTGGAGCTGAAACTCATTTGCAAGACAGTTGGTGAAGTCAGGAGGTTTCATTGTTGACCAAGGAAAAGACAAGCTGCACTTATGGGAGGGGTGCTTCAGCCAGTTGCCCCTGTGAATGGGGAGACAGTGGATTGTCCTCCATTGGGTATGTGGTCTGAGGTGGCTTGCCTTCTAGAAGACTGGGCCCCACCCTAGGACAGGAGGCAAGTGGAGGTGACACCTGAGGCTGTAGAGCTGGCCCTTCGTATAGTAAGTAGATCCTTTGAGAAGCAGAGTGCCCGTGAGGCAGCAGGGACTGTGGGTTGGCTGCTTCTCACAGTATTTAAAAGGTCTACAGAAGAGACCCAAGAAATAGCGGCATGAGAACATGAGCTGCAAACGTCTGTGGATTCCCTGAGGAAGGCGATGGCTCTGATGTGAGAGGAGGCAGCAGGGGAGTGCTGGCAGCAAGGAGCCATTGGAAACAAGACAGCAGCACTGCCAGGTGTTCTGAAGGAGGAAGAGGCCATCAAGGAAAAAGATGAACTCCTGAGGGAGCACAGGCGGAGGTGGTCAGAGAACATCAGCTGGGAAGCACTGAGCTGAAGGTAAGAGACCTTCTGAAGACTGAGGTAGCATTGCTGGGAGGCACAGTAGAAGAGGTAAAGGTTGTAGCAGAGGAGGCACTCGGGGGAGGGGAGAGAAAGGTGCCATCAGCCCCAGAAATGGAGGAGCTGGAGAAAGACAAAGGGGTGATGCCAGAGCCACTGGCGCCTCCTGTATTGAAAGCACACCCTGTGGTTGTAAAGAAAATAAAGACCCAGCAGCTGAAGGTTCCCCAAGGAGAGGAGCAGCCCCCTCCCCAGGTCGTGGAGCCCTCTATGGTCCGCCCCTATACTCAGGCTGAGCTGGTGGATTTGGGCTCCCAGTTTAGGCAGAAGCCCTTGGAGTCAGTATCAGCTTGGCTCCTGCGTCTGTGGGACTTAGGGGTGGATGGAATTGTTCTGTGGGGTCAGAGATGGGAAAGCTGCCTTCCCTGACAGTGCAGCCTCCCTTGAGGCAGCGATTACAAAATGCACCTCAGACCCCAGGTAGTCACACCCTCCTTGATTGGCTTATGGCTGCACTTCATGCTGTGTGGCCCAATCCAGGTGATCTACCATTCTCTCCTGTTAGATGGCAGACATATGCTGAACTCCAACAGGTGCTACGAGAGCTAGGCATGAGAAATGCCATCTATAGTCCAGAGAATTATGGCCCAGATAAAGAGATTTTCACTACTGGGATGGGGAATACTGTACTTCAAACGGCTCCTACATCCCTCTTTGGGTCTCTAGTAGCCATTCTTTCCCCTCACTTAGGGCATCCCATAAGCGAGGTGACACGTACAGTAGCAGACTTAGGAGAGGCTGAAGCCACGAGAATTCCGAAAGAAGTAAGACCTGTTGCTCACAAGAAGAATTTACAGGGCTCCATGAAGGTTACAAGGACCCTGATGTGGGTTGATTTAATATGGGCAGGAGCAGATGGAAGGAAATTAGATGGGAAGTCAAGTAGGATCTTACCAGAGCTATGGCAACAGCTGAAACCAGAGCAGCAGTTCCAGCCATTAAGACCAAAGAGGCAGAGGTCAGAGACAGAGCCACGAGTCCAGCCTGTGTGTTTGCAAGACTTCCTGCTGGAAAGCGAGCCAACCTCACTCAAACCCACACAGGATGATTGGGGAACACGGTTTGACTGAGGGGAAGGTCATGGTATCGGCCCTGAGGGACCAGCGGGGAACCGGAGACCACATAATGGCTGGAATGGATATGCTTTGGACTTGATCTGCATGGTGCTTTGAACCTAGCTGAATCCTCTGGCTTGAGGATTATTATATTTTTTGTGATCTGTATCTTAAT
The DNA here is from genome assembly GCA_032199065.1 of Smutsia gigantea. Taxonomy (NCBI): domain Eukaryota; kingdom Metazoa; phylum Chordata; class Mammalia; order Pholidota; family Manidae; genus Smutsia; species Smutsia gigantea. The sequence continues at coordinate 11,539 of JAVSCE010009839.1, forward strand.
TTTTTAAATCTCTGAGTTGTTGTTATCCTCTGCTGCTGTTGTGGAATCTGGTTACAGTGCTCCAGCTTTCTCGCACAGGGACCATTGCGGAAGATGGAAAGCGTGTAGATTGTAAGGTGAGAATCCTGAAGGGGTGGAGTGTGGATAAAGTGGGGTTCCTATGGCCAGGATCCTCACTTGAACTTAAATGTAACTGGCCTGTTGCTATGCTACCGCTTCCATACCTTTAGGCAATAAGACATTATTATGTTAATGTAAGGAGTTCCGCCCAGGGCTGGCCGGAGACTGGGTGGCGGGACTGGAAGGCTGTAGGAGGGCGGAGCGGAGGCTGGAGTGGTGGTATTGCTGAGGGACTGACCTGCCACCTCGAAATAAAGTTGGGTATAACCTTTTCACCCCAAGAACCCTTTGCTGTAAATTTCTTTGGTCACAGTGAATCTATAATGAACTTGCCTGGAGCTGAAACTCATTTGCAAGACAGTACTGTAGTTGTATTTTATTAGGAGCTATTTGTAAGCCCCATTGTTTTAATTCTACCTCAGTGTCTTCAAGAATATCAGTAAGAGATAGATGTTTACATAGAGCTATGAGGATATCATCCATATAGTGAATGATACAGGCTGAAGGCCATTTAATACGTATAGGCTGAAGAGCCCTGTGTACATAATTCTGCCAAATTGTTGGGCTATTTAGCATTCCTTGAGGAAGCACTTTCCACTGGAATCTTTCCAAAGGCGCTTGTAAATTTAAAGAAGGAACAGTAAAAGCAAACTTTTCTCTATCTGTTGTAGCTAAAGGAATTGTAAAAAAGTAATCTTTAAGATCAATAATAGCCATGTTCCAACCTTTAGGAATCATACCTGGAGAAAGGAGACCTTGTTGTAAAGGTCCCATAGGTTTAAGAACTGCATTAATTTGTCTTAAGTCATGCAAAAGTCTCCAATTTCCTGACTTCTTTTTTATAACAAATACAGGAGAATTCCACAGGCTTGTGGAAAATTCTGATTTGTCTAATTGAAGTTGTTCTTGAACTAATGTGTGTAAGGCTGCCAATTTTTCTTTGTTAAGGGGCCATCGATCCACCCAAACAGGTGTTTGAGTGGTCCATTGTAATGGTATAGGAGCTGGCAGCCATGTATCAATGGTCCTTAAGAAACAGATTGAACCTTTGAAGGTTCATCAAAAGACAGTGTGGCATGCCATTGCTGCATTAAATCTCATCCACAGAGATTAATTGCTACATCTACAATTAAGGGTTTTAATAAAGCTACTTGTTTCTCGGGACCTGAGCAGCGTCATGTGGCTAAACTCTGCCATACTTGAGTAGCTGTACCAATGCCTGAAACCTGAATACGTTTTTCTTGTTTGGGCCAATTTTTCAGCCAGTGTTTAAGAGCAATGACAGACACATCAGCTCCTGTGTCTAACAAGAGTGTATAAGACTTGCCTTGAATACAGATTTTGCATTGAGGCTTGTCAGATGTAATTTTTGTGTTAAGCCATATTTGTCTGTACTCCTAAATCCACCTTGTCCCCTTTCAAAACGTGTTGTTGAAGGTGGAAGATAGGGAAGTAAAAGTAATTGAGCCACTCTTTCTCCCTAAGGTATATGTAATTCTTTATCAGATGATACTATTATTTTGATTTCATCCGTATAATCTTGGTCAATAACTCCGGGTCTCACTATTAATCCTTTTAGTGTCCAACTACTGCGACCTAAAAATAATCCTACAGAATTAGCTGGTAAGGGACCAAAAATTCCTGTACTAACTGAACTCCTTGTGAAGGGTGTAAATTTACAGACTGAGGAGAGGCAAGATCGACAGCAGCACTTCTTTAGTGGCTGCTTGTAAATCATGCCATGTTCTTCTGACTGGGGAAGATGCCTCTGTATTATTTTCTAGGGCCTCAGAGGCAGGCCTGATTGGGGGTTTAAAGGCTGAGATTCACTGATGGGATTTCCATCTTTATCAAATTTTGAACGACATTCATTAGACCAATGTTTCCCTTTTTTACATTTTGGGCAAACGGACGGCAGTTTATTTTTGAAATTTGGTTCTTTTGTCCTCTGTTGTGATCGGCAGTCTTTTTTCATATATCCTTGTTTGCCACAACCAAAACACTTCAAATTTTTTCTACTTCCTTTTAATTTGCCTCTCATGGCAGTTGCCAACAAGTTGGCTTGATATGTGGGAGAGCCTATATTTACGCAAGCTTTAATATTGTCTTCCAGTGTAGCCCCTGCAGACTTCAGAGACTTCAAGACTCGCTGACATTCTGTATTTGCATTATCATAGGCTAACATTTGTAGTAGCATATCCCTCAAGTTTGGATGTGTTACAGTTTTTCTCAAGTTATCTTGTAATCTCGCAGCAAAGTCAACATATGGTTCATTAAGTCCTTGTATAAGTTTACTAAAGGGCAAGGCAGGCTTCCCAGCCGCCTGTATTTTCTCCCAGGCTTTCAGACAACACAGACGAACTTGTGTTATTGCTATGTTATGATAACCAGCCTGTCTCTCTAATTGTAACCAATTTCCTTGTCCTGTTAATTGTTCAGCAGTTATAAGAATTGGAGGATTGGCATGCTGATTTCTCAAAGCCTGTGCTTTTGCTGCATCACATCACCATGTTGTAAATTGTAAATTTGAGAAGTCTAAACAAGTACAAGCCAACAAATCCCAATCATGAGGAATCATCCTTTCTTGCTCTGCCAGTCCCTTTAAGAGACCCATAACATAAGGAGAAGTAGTACCAAAAGAAGAAATAGCTTGCTTAAAATCCTTTAATGTCTTGTAAGGAATGGGCGCATGAAGTGCTCTAACTCCCCCTTGTGGAAAGTCAGGATCTTCATTGGGTCCAAAGGAGTTAAAGCGACAGGTGCCACTAAAGGCGTTCAATAGGCATCTATAGCACCTTCCCTTTGGGCTGTACGTATTCCTGCTGCAAAGGCAGCTGCAGTTGGAGCAGAAACAGAAGCCTTTTCATGACGAGAGAGCTGAGCAGGGGTCTCATCCTCAGTGTCCGAAGAGGAGGACGAGGAGGAGGACGAGGAGTCACACGGATGTGGGGAGGAGGGTCGTTTACTTGATTCCACCACGTAGTCCAGCACTACTATCTCTCGCTCCTGCGTATCCGACTTAGTATCAGAGAGTGGGGCCATTTGCAAAGGCTGCAGAGCGAGAGGGATCAAATTACAAAGACCAGACAGGCACAGGGATAACGTTGCCTTGTCTGTGAACCTTCTTAAAATCTCTTAAAACACTGTCCCAATCAGCTTGTTTAAGAGTTCCCTGCGGAGGCAACCGATCACAGTGTCTTTTAATATATTCATGGAGTTGAGCAAAGTCCCTTTTGGACGTTTTCACTCCTGATGTTTTCAGGAGGGAAAGGAGTAATTTTAAATAATCCTCTGGTTTGGTAGTTTTAGTTTCGTTTTGGCTCATTATAGTGTCCCTGACGTCTCGACCCTGTCCCTATGCGCACTTTCCTGGGAGCCTCACCGGATTAACGATCTTCAGAGCTTCCCTGCTCTGAGTTTCAAGGGTTCCTGTTTGGGCGCCACTTGTCGGCTCCTCCCTGCCACCCACCCACAGGGAAGGGAGGCGACGCGATGAGATATCAAAGACCTGAAAGGACCAGTCAGGGGACTCAAGGCTTAACAGCTCAAGAGTGATGCTGAGAGAGCACCTCTCACATTTATTGATCAGTAAACACAATAGAGGTCCAGGGAAAATCATACTACATGATAATTAATAGACGTCCGGGAAAGACCACATTACATAATGATTGATAATCTACTTCTACTTACAGGAAGCAATGTAAGTACAGTCACGTCATGAAAACAAGCATAACCATAATATACTGTTTTCCTAGCATAACTGTAATATACCATTTTCCTTTAATGCATCAAGAGTCATAGGTACGGGAACTAGTGCAGGTAAGAAGCGATTAACTTGTAAGTGATTAATATGATTTCCCACAAAAAAAATGAGTCACTCTGATCCATATAATTGTTCTTACACTAGTGTTTCCTAGAGACAAAAAGGATGTGGCCACAGAATTTTGTAGCTCTCCATTTAAAATATTTCAATATTTCAAAATGAATAACAAAGAGGTTTACAATTAAGTTTATAAAAATTCCAAACATAATTAAATTATATTTGTAACACATAAACTGCAGAAAAGGTAGTGATTCGAATGTACGCCTTTCAATAGATTGTATTTTATTGCAGGATAAATCTCTAGGAAAAGGGAAAGGAAAAATATTGTCTCAGCTATCAGATATCTAATTAGCAGAGATAACTAGTAGAGTTTGAATAATCATATTGAATAAGTAGCTCTTATCTAAACCTTAGAAATTATTATGTGAACCTTCCAGAGCCCCTATCCCTGCCCTCACCCAAGTCTCACTTTCATTATCTTCATACATAAAATATACAACCATAGATCTTGAGAGATTGTTGAGATAATCGTTCCTGAGAGCAGAAGGATTGATTAGATGAACTTCTGTGGTCTCATCCGTAGTAGGAGCTCAAAAGTTTTTATCTCCATATATAATTTCCAATATTGAACGGAGTATTCTCACATTTACAAACCTTCCTGGTTTTATTCTTTCTAGGCCATTTCAACACCAGAAAAAATAAAAGATGCTCTTTCACATAATTTGAAAGGAAGTTACTCCTCTAATTAATACATTACTTTCAACTAATTCAGAATTATGCTTTCTGTTATTTTAACAGAAGCTCACTTTTGGTTTCCATTGCTTTAATATTCCATGAATTTAACTGCTTCAGTTGTGCAGTGGTTGGACAACAAAAAACAACAACATGGTATTGGATTTTTATTTTAAATCACTCACACTTGACTATTACAGGTGACTCTCTTATTTCCATTGATTCAGGCTTAATCCCTCACTTTTCACGTAGATGCGTATTAACTCTTCTGAAGGGTATGTCTGCCTCTGGTTCATTCCTTGGCTTGTTATCCTTGGCTTGGCCTTGGAAGCCCTAGAAGGCCTGGCACTAACACCCTATGTACTCTATAGGACAAGATATTTTTCCTGTGTGCTGCCTTTCTGCCACTCTTCTTTTGGAAACTTATTCTTCCCAAGATGTCTGTCTGACGATACCCAGTAGCCCCTCAAGCTGCTGCTCTAACAGCATTGCTCTTGGAACTTTTTTTCTAACTTGAAGTCATTTTCCCCTCTTTTGTGCTCCCCGAACAATTTGTACCTCTCATTGCCCATATCCAGTTCCTTTTTTTAAGATAGTTATTTTTATACCCCATTTCCTCTGAGCATAAACTCCCTTAAAGTATGGACAAGGTCTTACTTACCAGCATTGTCTACCATGTTTAAAAATGATGCATGGACATAAACTCAAATATTTATAAAATGAATGAAGAGCTGGGAGTAGAAGAAAAGTGATCATTTAAAAATAAATGGCTTTTCAAATACTCCCTCTTCTGCACCTCTGCAGCACTTTGTCATTCATTCAGTGCTTATGCATGGTGGTCTGAGCTGGTAAGTGCATTTCCCCTGGGAGATCATGAGTTCCTAGAAGGGTAGGTATCTTACCCATCTTTGTGCCTGTAATACTAGGCACAGTGGTTTTGTCATATTCTTTTCTGGCTTTTTTATTGATTGGCATTTTTTAAAAGTAATGAGAATACTTATGATAATGAAATACTTAGCTTACAAAATATTTTATAATAGAAGTAATGAAGGGCCTAATCCACTGAGCAGTTATCTCATTTGTGTTTGGAAGGTTTGGAGCCCAGATGGCAGAGGTACCTAAGAAGATCAATACAAAAGTGTCCCTTACGACTTGGAAGGTTTGAAAAGTCAAAGGACTATTTTTATTGTCATGTAAGGCCCTTTATATCTGATTCCCTTAAGCTTCTATTTTGCAAAAGAGCATCATTAGTTAGTAAGGTAAGGATGACATACACAGTTCTGCATGCTAAAGACAAAGAATAAACATTGAGCTTTTATAGCAATAGTATCTAATTACTTGTAAACAAAAGAAGTATGCAGGCATACTTCCTTGACAATGAGACTGGAGAGATTTTTAGTTGGTAATTAGAGAAGTTAGGGCCATTTCTGATATGCTTATTTAGTGTAAATGTAAACATTTCCAACTATACCAGTTAATCACCACTTCAAACATCTGTTTTTAATATTGGTATAACAATTCCTGCATTGAAATCCTAAACACCAGTCTCTTCTCTTGGTAATTGTGTTCTTGATAATGTTGTTTACATAATTCATCTACTTAAGTACTTAATATTTCAATGTTAATTTAGATTAAATTATAAAAATATTCTGGGTTAATGGCATTCAAGTTAATGTAAGTATTCTAGATTTTCTTGTCTTTTAGGTGACAATATGAGGTTAACTTTAATTCCTCTCCTCTCACTAAACCAACTTTTACAAATCCTTTCTGTAAAGGCCCGAAAGTAAACATTTTAGGCTTTTCAGGCTACATAGAGTCTCTGTTGCATATTTTTCTTTTTTCCTTTTATAGACCTTTGAAAATGTAGAAATCATTCTTAAGAGCTGTATAAAAATGGACCATGGGCTGGATTTGATTCATAGGCCATAAACTAAATGTTAATATACACAGAGGGCATAGGAACGCATACACAACAAACAAGATTCCTATGGGTGTCTATAATTGCTCAGACCTCATTACCACTCTTCCTCTGTAGCTGAAGGGTTTTTCTATCTATATCTTGTCCATATAATTAAAAAATTGAAAACACATAGGAGGCATTTAATGCTGGAGAGTGGCTAGTGCCCTCCCTACACAGACTTACAGAATCATAAATTTTTATTGTTGAGAGAAGTTATAGAAATTGTCTAACTTAAACCCTTTATTTATGTTATAGATAATATAACTAAAAGCTCATAAATAAATGTGAGTAACTAACTTACAAATACTGGAGGGATAGCAGGCCTTCAAATGAGTCCTTATGTAATTCACTCAACTAATTGTCACTGAGAATTCTGAAAAATGGGAAGGTTACTTCTGAATCAAAATGGAAAATAATTACAACTATTTACTGTACAGGACTCACTGGGGGGAAATGCAAAGGGAAGAGACTGGAAGGGAGGACACACGCCAAAATGGTAACAGGAGTTACCTTATGGGCAGTAGGCAGAGTGGAGTGGGATTTTTCACATTTTATCTGATATACTTCTGTGCCTTTTTTTCTTTTTTTAAACATTGAGAATGTATCCATAAATTACATGTGTTTAAAAGAAGCTGTTAAATGCTTGAGGTTCAGTTTCAACCACTAACTCTCTGGATGACTTTGAGTCCTTTCCTTTAGCTTTATTCTCTTCCCTCAGCAACAAGTTACCTATTTTTCAGGGCAGTCAGAAATAAGTCAGATAGCTATCTGCTCCTCTGCCTAGTAGAAATTTCCACTCTGCATGCCTTACACTCACCAATAAAAGACACCTAAAACTGAGCTCGTCTCCCTCAAACGGGCTCTCCTTCCCAGCTGCTGTATTTCCACCTGTTCTACCACCACCATTCTCCTCATCATCCAGGACAGAAACTTTAGAGTCAAATTTGATTTTTCTCTTTTCCTGTACATCCCATCCTCCAACTCTAGTCAGTTACTTACGAAGTCCTACTGATTCTTCCTTTGTAGTGTTCTCGGGATTTTCTTTCTACTCCTAGCGCAACCATTCTGATTCAGCCCCTTTTCATTCACTCCTAGGCTTTGCTAGGACATTCTGTTTGGTCTCCCTGAATCAAGCTCTCCTCTCTACATCACTCTACATATGGAATCTAAAATAATCTCCTTGGTTTAATCATTTGTCTCTCTTGCTTGAAAACTTTCAATGGTTCTCCATATTTCATACTGCAACTTTCAAACCCCTATAGCTGATAGTCAAGGTTTTTCAAAATCTTTCATTGCTTCCTAACCAGTTCTTTACAGCCAGACTGGTCTATTAAATCCTGATCTTTCCTGCAGCCATGCCTTTGCCTACACTGAATGTTTTTTCCCCCTTTTTAACAAATTGTAGCTACTCTTTAAGTCCCAGATGAAATTTTCACTTATCCATGTGGCTTTCCCTGACCTCCATATCCCAGTGATTACAGGTTCTGGTGAATTATAGTACCTAGAGTCTGTATCTCTTTTAGTACTTAATTATCACCTCCTTTTTAATGCATATTCTTTCTTTCTACCTATCACTGTCATGTTCTGGAGACAACGTTTATACATCTGTGGCTCCCACGGTACTTAGCCCTGTGTTGTGCAAAAAATGCGTGCTATATATAAAAAGCCAGAGGGAAAAGTTTTGGACATATCTGAGGGACCAAATAATAATAGTTAATACTCATATATACACTAGGCACATATAGAAGGGCTTTACATGTATTAACTCATCTAAATCTCACAACAATCTTATGGGATGGTAACTATAATAATCCCCACTTTACAGATTAGGAAATTGAGTCACAAAGCTAATAAATGACAGACCTGGGTTCAAACTCAGGCAGTCTAGATCCAGAATCTTTACTCTTAACCAATGAAATGAGGACAGGGACATGTTACTATAAAGAAGATGGACTAAAAATGATAGGAAAATGGTAGAATAGAGGTTAAAGACTTAAATGACAGAACTAAAAAAAAACGGGCAAGGAAAAAGAATAAGGGCAATTACAAGTAAAAGACGAGATGGGAGAACAATATTAAGAAGGAAAAGGAAGACAAGGAATAGTTAACAAACAAAAGATAAAAACAGAAAATCAGTCAACACAGGGTATGGAAATGAGGGGCCAGGAAGTCCTTGAGGAAAATGCTGCCATGTCAGGCAGGATGCAGAGAACAAATAAAGAAAGGCAGTTCTTAACAAGATAGCGAAGGTGCCATTGTAAGCATTGGGCTCTGGCACGGGCACTCTCTGGGGCTTCTGCTCTGGGCTGAGACCAACGCACGCCAGCATCCCATGTGTGCAGCTACAGAGCTCACATATGTTGATGTGTGTGGTGGTGTTCACCACTGAATTCTGAGTCCCTGAAGGAAAAACTCTCAGATGGCTCTGGTTGCTGAGTTATGGAAACTTCCAGGTCCACAGGTGCAACTGTGACCTGAGTCAGGTTTGGACGCTGACTGGGTACCTGCTTGGGATGTGGAAGTGTCCCCTGAGAGTGCGCTGAAGATGGAGCTGGGGTCTCCTTCAGGGCGGTAGGATGTCCCGCCTCTGCAGTGAGTTCTGTGTTTTTGGTGAGCTCCAGGTCCGTAGGATGAACTGTAACACTGGGCGTTGAATGTTGACCTTTATCCTTACTTGGAGTTGGAACTGTTCCCTCCTGATGGAATAGATGTTGAACTGCAATCTGCTCAGCTGGCTGAGGAGGCTGAACTGGGGTTTCCTGCACATTTGGGGAAGGTTCAGCCTCTGTAGTGGCCCCTGGAGTTACAGTAAACTCCAGGTCCAAAGGCTGAACTCTGACCTCAGCCAAGGTTGGAAGCTCTACCCGAACCTGCTCTGGATGTGGACGTGTCACCTCAGGGTAATTTGGAGGAGCTGCAGTGTCCTGTAGGACTGTAGAATGGCCAACCTCCTCAGCAGGTTCTGGAGTTATAGGATGTCCCAGGTCCAAAGGTTGGACCGTGGTACTGAGTGATGTATGCTGGGCACGATGCTGGCCTAGAGGCAGAGGTTCCGGAGTCAGGGTGAGCTCCAGGCCAACAGGTTCCACAGTGACACTGGGCAAGTCTGAATGCTGAGCCTGATTCTGTCCCACAGCTGGAACTGTCACCTCATCATGGACTGGAGGTTGTGCTACAACTTCCTCAAATGGATCTGGAGGCCGAGCTGGAGACTCCTGCTGGGTTGGAGAAGATTCTGCCCCATTAGAGGGCTCTGGAGGCTGAGCTGGGCCTTCCTCCTGGACTGGAGGCTCAGCCTCTTCAGGAGTGTAGGAAGGCTCAGCCAGGGCCGCCTGCAGGTTTGCGGAGTTTTCATCTGTCTCAGGGGGCTCTGGAGGCTGAGATGAAGCCTCCTGCTGAGATGGGAGTGGTTCTAGCTCTTCAGGGGACTCTGGATGCTGATCCTGGGAATCCACCTGGGGAGAGAAAGGTTCAGCCTCCTCAATTTTGTGTCCACGATGAATGGGGACACTTTTCTCGTAGAAAGCCTCAACTTCCTCAGGGGCCTCTGGACGTTGAAGTGGGCCTCCCAGAAGCTCTACAGGCAGCTTCTCAGCATAGACAACATTCCTCTTGGGATCTAAATAATCATCCTGCAATTGTTGTTTTAGATGTTTCTTTGCAAATGAGCCTGGAGTTCCAATAAGAACTTTGGTAAGCCGTCGATGCTAAGCTAGATCTTTCTTCAGGTTTGGAAGTGAGACAATAAACCTTGTTGGTTTTGAACTATCACTCCCTAGAGGTGCAACAAGTATTTCAAATGACTGGTGTCCAGCCTGATCTACATTTATAGTTTTAGTCTCAGTTTTGAGTCGAGGAGGCAGATCTAGGACCTGATTCTGGTCCCAACTTACCACCGGAACCACCTCTGGGAGACTTTGATGCTGGCTAGGCTTGTCCCAATGATCTGGTCCTGGGGGCAGCACTCCAGCTGAACCTGTGTACAGGAAAGGAACCACAGTATACATCAGTTGTTGATGTGGATGGGGAAATTCAAGAGGGAGATTGGAGGGATCCGAAGACCAGGACTCGGTTGGCCCCGGGGGTCTGGGGGTCAGCTGCACAGGGTCCAGGGCCCAACCCGGAGGCTGAGCTCCCTGGACCAGCAGCCACAATGGTAGACACACAAGAAGCCACGGGGCCCAGAAACGCATCCAGGACATGGCAGCAAAGGCTCCAGGGCACAATGAGCCAGAGGACCAGAGCAGCTCCCTGAAGCCAGAGCAGACCATTATGACAGCTCTCTGATGCTCACATATCCTTAGCAACCACGTGCCCCTCCCCTACCTGGTCCCACCCTTTATTTATGACACATCAGGCTCAGACTGAGATCGGCTCCACACCACCTGAGCGAGTCCTTTCTCAGAATCATGGAGTCCAAGCATCCCCTCCCCAAGCAAAGGCTACAGATACCTCCCTCCAGATCCCCCTTCCCACTGAGAGAGACAGGATTTGGGCTGCACACCTGGGTGGCCCTGGCTTCTGGCAGCCCAGGGATAGTGGGGGTTGGTTAAGAGAAGGGTAAGGGTGGAGGTAGTGCAGAATTTCCCAAGGAAGCCACTGGGTCTGGCATCATGGGAAATTCAAAAGTGCTCCTCTAGTCCTGGCAACTGAACTCTTCCTCTTCAAAGCTAAAATCTGAGACATTCTGCTTCCAAGAAAAGCAGCTTACCTGCAAAACAAACACCTATTCAGGTGGTGGAGAGGGAAATACACTTAACAGTTATTCTATAATGTTGCCATTTTCTTTAAACTCTCAGTATATCCATGTCTGATTATTAATTCACCACTCTATTACACGAGGACTACCACTGAACCAGTGGTGACTCCAGAATTGCTATAGGAAGGGCTCTGGGGGGTGAACAATCCCTTCTGGGAAAGAGGGTCTGAAACCTCTTTCAGTCACTAGTGAATAGCCCTCTACATTGGCGTGGGAAACCCTCCCCTTCCCACCGTCGCTCATCACAGCCATTAGCCTACAAGAACACCACTGCTTCTCAGAGGTCTACCCAGTGTGCACACATGGAGAAGATACATAGGATGTTTAAGTCAGGATGGTTAAATGATTTTCTTGAAATAATGTAACCAGCACCCAGTTGCTTCCTTCACAGCTCTTTTTAATAATCTATTGTATTTCAGTCTTTGTTTGTTGTCTGGTACAACCTCTAGCATGTAAACGCCAAGACAGAAGGGGCTTCATCTTATTTCTAGTGTCTAGTACACAGTAATGGTTTTTAAATGCGGTTGATTCCCAACTGGTCCCATTTAGAAATGAATCTGTTGTTACAATCAGGTTTCTGAAATTTTTAGAGTCAATATTGAATCCCTTTCTCACAAGAAGCTAGACTTCTTAAAGCCCAAACTTGGATAAGTTTGAAATATCCTTGACTGTTTTTTTTTTTTTTTTTTAGGAGAGTAAGGCGAGGCTTTTATTTAGAGAAAGCAAGAGGACAGAGCTCCTGGCTCAGGCCAGGAGGGGACAAGAGAGCCCCGGGTTGGTGCGTTGTCTAGGGGTTTTATAGGCAGTTGAGAGACAAAGGGCTAGGGATGCACACCTGCTAAGCGGTCCCAAATACCTTTTGAAGAAACACTAACTTTCTTATTAGTCTTCCTGGTTATTTACAAGAATTTTACTGCTCTGATTTCCTCCCAGGATAGCAGCTTCCTGGTCTGGGGGGGTATCACTCAAGACTGCCTGCTTTGCTCCCAAGGTGGGCTGAGTTATTGTCTGTTTGTAAAGAAACTTCAACTAATTGGGTTTTAAGATGGAATCCTTCCTGTTTGTGTGAGAGCAAGAGAAACTCCATTTTAAAAAGGCCATCTTAAGAAAGAAGCCTCAACCCCAACCTAGTTCTAAGAAAACTTTGTTCGAGTTACTGGAAAAACCATCCATTGTTCGAGTAGCCCTCACCCCAGATAGTTCCCTAGCAATGACCTCAAGGTCCAGACACTCAAGGTCCAGGCTCTCCTGTCCCTTACAGATAACATACATTACGTGATACATCATCTGGCAGCTGGGCGCCAGCCAGACCATGGAAAATGTCCAAGTTAGAGCCCCCTTCTCCCTGCACCTTGTAATGCTTAAAAACCTTGCCTACCCTGAGCTCAGGGCTCTCACTTTGAAACCGCTGCATCAGTGACAGGTGTGAGCCCGAGCTTGAGCTTGAATAAATGACCCTTGTGTGTTTGCATCAGAATTGGCTCCTTGGTGGTCTTTTGGGGACTCACGACTTGGGCACAACATTTGGGGGCTCATCCAGGATCCCCAAGAACCCCAGGACTCCTGACCCGAAGGGTCTGAACCGGCCGGTAAGAATTTTGTGTGTGTGAGTGATACAGGCTTTGTGTCTATTGTTTGTGCTGTGTGTTGTGCCACGCTCTTTCAGTTTCTGAAGGTCAAGTCTGAGGCTGAATTGGAGCCTGTCTGTAGGGCCTATGGGCCCAATCTGTAGGGCCAACAGGTCCATCTGTAGGGCCGACAGGCCCATTTGAGGTAGAAGAAGTGCCCCTAATCTGTTTAAGAACTTTAGGTCCTGATTTGAGGTAGTGAGGCGGGTCACCCCCGCCATCGTCCCACTTCCAATTCTGCTTCAGAATGACCAAAGGCATTTGTCTTGCTTTTTGTTTGTCTGTATTACTTGGTGGGCTGTCAGTAGCTTTTTATTTTGAGAAAATGAGTCAGACTCCTTCTACTCCATTATCTCTGATGACGGACCATTTTAAAGAAGTTAAGAGAAGGGCAAATGACCTCAGTGTGGAAATCTGGAAAGATACAACCATCCCCCACCAGGGGAAGCAGAAGCTGCTCCGAGAGCAGAGGGCAGAGGCGCTCCAGTGGGAGGCCTGCCCTATACCAGGCAAAGGGCTCAGAGAGAGCAGTCTGCCTCCGCCGCTTGCCCCTGCGATCCATGGGTCCCCCAGATGCGGGGGGGCGGGAAGTCAGCCCCATCACTACTGGCCTTTTGCCACTAGTGACCTCTACAATTGGATATCAGTATCTTTGTATTAGTTTATCTGAATATGTGTTCTTTTATGAAAAGTGTTGCTAACTGTAGTCATTGCGTCTCAATCTGTATGTTTATGTGTCTAGTAAAGAAAAATGTTTTTCTACCTCTGGATGGTATTAATAAGCATTGATGCTAATTTAAGTTGAACTGAAACGGACATGTCCTATAGTTATCAGCTGCCTGTTTACCTAAAGTCATTTCAATTGATGTTATCTGTTAAATCTTTCAAGAAAAAAAATGCTTAAGCTTAACTCTGTGTAATGTTCAGTAACAGTTTTATAAGTAATCTAGCATAGTTCTGAGTAAACTAAGTGTGGCAAGTGAACATCTTAATAATTGTGTGTTACAGAGTGTTACAGTGTATATATCTGCAAACAGCCTGAGAATCTTTGTGGTAACCAAAATTCTTAGAGTTTTAATAAGTTATATGAAGATGTTTTGTGCTCAGTAAAAATTGTGCTGTAAAGCACATTTCCAGAAATGATAAAAATGTTCATAAATGTATCAATCTGAGGAATGCTGGTGTTACAGTTTACAATAGCCTATTTTTCAGTGTTCATTGAAAGTTAAAGTTCCTATTAGTTTTAAGTTCTAATTAAAACATCTCTGATTGCTAGAAAAAATGTGTGTTTTAACAAGAGAAAGTATAAGGAATGGAAATTTATTTTATTTAAGGTAAAAGAAGGTAACTGTTCTGAAGTGCAGCTGTTTATTTAAAGAGGGAAAACTCTGAATGTGAAAAGAAAGTTGTAGAAAGTCTGTGGAGGAATTGACATGGTCGTGCTATGTAAAATTAAAACAAAGAGTCTTGATATCAAGTACACAGCAAAATTAGAATTTTGTTCTCAGTTAAAAAAATTAAGTTTTCTTAAACTGATTAGTCTGCTCTTAATGTTTAAAAAATTGCAAAGAACTTTCTAATTGTTTTTATCAAAGCAGTTTCTCATGCTTAAAGTCTCAATGAGTTCTCTGAGTATTTAAGAAAATGAAATCTTCGTATTAAAAGGACTGTAAGCCAAGTGTTGTTAACAACTGAGTGACCTGTATTTGCATAAAAGCCTTTGTATTGTCATTCTTGTTAAACACCTATAATCCTATTTAAGCAAGTGCCAAAGAAACTTTCTTCTGACAACTTTCCAAAATCAAATTCAAAAAGGTACTTTTACCTGTAATTAACTCTGATATTTTGAAGAGGGCCCCTGGAACATGGCAGAGGAATTTTTTCTCATTAGAGAAAGTATTTGACTAAATTAGCTTATTTATCTGATATATAATTACCTGCTTAATTACCTGGAAAGCACTGTCAAAGGGAATGATGCTAAACTTTGTTGCTGGATGTTTTGTGTTGCAAAAATATCCAAATTTCCTTATGTCAACTGTCTTATAGTAATCTCTCAGAAAGTAAAGAAGTTCAAATGTTACTGATAAAATGTTTTAAGCTTTTTAAATGACAATACCTTTATAAGCAGAATTGAAACATTTATCTTTCTCTTTATCTGATCCCTCCAGAATTTAACAACTCTCAGTGACTACTTTTATATTTCATAGCAGTACATTGAGTTGCATAAGTTCAATCAGAATCTGCTTTCCTTGTAAGAAGACCAATTAAAAACACTTGTTATATTACCAAGGCTTTGACTGGAATGTTATTCCTGAGAGACACATGTATAAACTCATATTAACAGACAGCCTTAAGGAACTGAGGTCAACTTTATAAAGCCAACAAAGCCCCTTAGAAGAACCAGCCTGGTACCTTCCTTACAGGATTCCCAGCAGCCTTACCAGGTGAGTAAAGAAAGTCTCTTCCTGGCAGGTGCAGAAACCTCAGAATGTCTTGGGAGACCTCAAGAAGAGAGGAATTCACCCAAATCTACAGGTACTGCAGGCAAAACCTGATGACAAGTCTGGCTTGGCTTTCTGGCCTTAAGATGCCTTTAAAATTCCAATCTGAAGTTCCTTATAAAAAGTTCCAGCAAAGCACATTTAAAAGATCCTATGTAACCAATTGCTCTTCTTGCTGCATTTATGCAAATAATCAAGCCAAGTGTTAATTATTTTCTTAATCTAGTTACTAGTAATAAAAATGAGGGTGATTCTAGAGAAAAGTATTGTTTCAATAATGCAGCCTTATCTACACTGAGTCCATGCATTCTTTAATCTTCTTGTCAAGTTTGTCCTTCCAGAATAGAGAATCCAACTCCAGATGTTGCTACTTAACCTAATAACATGGTTTATCCTGTCTCACCTAGAAGCCATGAAACTGCAAATAGTGATAGCAGTAGAACCCAGGATGGAAACTCCCATCTTCTGAAGGCCTCCTGACTGACCATTGATAGAGACCTAGCTGCACCCCTTACTGCGCCCCATCTCAGCATGAAGCAGCCAGAGCAGTAGTCGTCCCCTTTCCCTAGCAGCAACTAGAGTCTCTATCTGTAAAGAGAAGAATGAGACAGAGACTGTGGGTGTAGTCGGAGTAGGAGGAGGGCCTCCAGAAGGGGTGAGGTGGAATGTTTGCAGTTAGAGCAATGTAACTACATGCAAAAAACTCCCTACTGAAACTCTGTGTTAAACATTAAGTTCTAGAGTCTTTCTTCAGTGAAATGAGTTGAAGCTCAAAAGGCCAGGGGCAGCTTAGCCTGGAATGTTTGAGTGTTCCGCAGATAGGGGAGGGTGTCTCAGCATGGCCCATAACTTCACGATGGGCAGCCCTAGCAGGCAGACAGCAGCCCGGCCCACCTTGGGGGCAGGGCAGGTGGTACAGGTCCACACCCTAAGCCTTCTCTTCACATTATCAAGGTATATGTGGCATGAGATACATCCTTCCTGTTCTAATAGATTATCCTGGAAATAGTCATGAAAAACTTCTCCAAGTTTTGCCGTCTGATTGTGACAACAACTTGAACTGCTTCTGTATTATCTGAACTCAACCAAAAGCTAGGAAAAGTCTACCATAAATTATCTGCTGTTAAAAGAACATATGAGATGTGAACATTTTCAAGGAATGTGTTGTTTTAATTTGTCAGATTTTTCTGCTTTTGCTATGTATTTGTATTCCTATTCTCCTAGTGTGTGTATGGAGTGCAGTTGCTAATCTTTTAAAGCCAATACATACTTGTGCTACTTTTCAGGAATTAACTTCAAGAAATAAGTGAATCATATGTTGATTCCCCACCTGCATTTGTTGCAAGAATATAATCATGTATATTATGATTTTACCAGAATTATAGCTGTTGGCTGTCCTCTCTTTTATATTTTATCTCACTGTTTAGTCCCAAGAGATGGCTGGTTAGCCAAAGATGGGTAAGATTCCTCACAGGAGGAACAACCTAAGACAGGCACAGTAGCAAGGGACCTCAGGTGAGCAACATGGGGGCCAACTGAGGTGTGGCATAGAACCTCACCCCCCCAGATGAGAGAGACATTCCCTGTGGGCAGGCTGTGTCACAGGTCGAGCCCAGCTAAACATCTCTGTCATTTAAAAACTGTGGGCCCATGATTGGACCCAGTGTACAAGAGAAGGGGGGAATGTGAGAGCAAGAGAAACTCCATTTAAAAAAAAGCCATCTTAAGAAAGAAGCCTCAACCCCAACCTAGTTCTAAGAAAACTTTGTTCGAGTTACTGGAAAAACCATCCATTGTTCTAGTAGCCCTCACCCCAAATAGTTTCCTAGCAACAACCTCAAGGTCCAGACACTCAAGGTCCAGGCTCTCCTGTCCCTTAAAGATAAAATACCCTACATGATACATCAGCTGGCAGCTGGGCGCCAGCCAGACTTAACCCATAGAAAATGTTCAAGTTAGAGCCCCCCTCTCCCTGCACCTTGTAATGCTTAAAAACCTTGCCTACCCTGAGCTCAGGGCTCTCACTTTGAAACCGCTGCATTGGTGACAGGTGTGAGCCTGAGCACGAGCTTGAATAAATGACCCTTGTGTGCTTGCATCAGAATCGGCTCCTTGGTGCTCTTTTGGGGACTCGCGACTTGAGCACAACATTTTACTATGTTGTTTTGGGCTTGCATGCTACATTGCCTATGTTGCAACAAATCATTTGTTTAGGGCTGGGGGAAGAAAAGCAGCACTTCTGTAAAGTTAGAAAAATAAGCTTGGCCCCCCAGTAGGTCAAAGCAAATCTCACAATGGATTATCTTGCTTTGTTTTTTTCCAGAGGCCCTCCTCCTATTCTGTCTAAGCCCATGGTCCCTGTCTCATTCCCCCCTCTACAGATGAAGACCCTAGCTACTGCTAGGAGAAAGATGACGATGACCGCTCTGGCTGCTTCATGCTGAGAAGGGGCGCAGTTAGCGGTGCACTTAGGTCTCCATCAGTGGTCGGTCAGGAGGGCCTCGGAAGATGGGCACTTCCATCCTGGGTTCTACTTCTATCACCATTTGCAGTCTTATGGCTTCCAGGCAAGCTAGAACAAATTGTGTTATTAGGTTAAGTAGCAACATCTGGAGTTGGGTTTTCCATTCTGGAAGAACAGACTTGATAAGGAGATTAAAGTATGCATGGCTTGAATATGAGGATTAGAAATAGTAAAACTCTAATTTAGAATCATAGCCAGATATCTTGAGGAAACTAGAATTCTGGATCTAGTCAATGTCCCAATGACTAGGATTAGGACTCAGTATAGATAAGGCTGCATTATTGAAACAACTCTTTTCTCTAAAATCACCTTCACTTTTATTAGAAGGAACCAGATTAAAATAATTAACACTTGGCTTGATTATTTGCGTAAGTGCAGCAAGAAGAGCAATTGATTACATAGACTCTTTTAAATGTGCTTTGCTGGAACTTTTGTAAGGAATTTCAGATTGCACTTTTAAAGGTCTCTCAAGGCCAGAAAGCTAAGCCACACTTGTCATCAGGTTTTGCCTGCAGTACCTGTAGATTTGGGTGAAATACTCTCTTCTTGATGTCCCCAAGTTCTTGACTGGTTTTTAAATTATTTATTTATTTTTATTTTTTTATAATTTATTTTGGTATCATTAATCTACAATTACATATGCAATATTATGGTTATTAAACTACCCCCTTCGTCAGGTTCCCCCCCCCAACCCCATTAGTCACTGTCCATCAGCATAGTGAGATGCTATAGAATCACTACTTGTCTTCTCTTAGTTGTACAGTCCTCCCCATGCCCCCCCAACATTACGTCTGCTAATTGTATTGCCCCTTTTTCCCTCTTATCCCTCCCTTCCCACCAATCTTCCCCAGTCCCTTTCCCTTTGGTAACTATTAGTCCATTCTTGGGTTCTGTGAGTCTGCTGCTGTTTTTTTCCTCCAGTTTTTTTCTTTGCTCTTATACTCCACATATGAGTGAAATCATTTGATGCTTGTATTTTTTGGCTTGGCTTATTTCCCTGAGCATAATACCCTTTAGCTCCATCCATGTTGTTGCAAATGGTAGGATTTGTTTTCTTCTTATGGCTGAATAATATTCCATTGTGTATATGTACCACATCTTCTTTATCCATTCATCTACTGATGGACACTTAGGTTGCTTCCATTTCTTGGCTATTGTAAATAGTGCTGTGATACACCTAGGGGTGCATATGTCTTTTTCAATCTGGGCTGCTGCATTCTTAGGGTAAATTCCTAGGAGTGGAATTCCTGGGTCAAATGGTATTTCTATTTTGAGTTTTTTGAGGAACCTCCATACTGCTTTCCACAATGGTTGAACTAATTTGCATTCCCACCAGCAGTGTAGGAGGGTTCCCTTTTCTCCACATCCACACCAACATGTGTTGTTGTTTGTGTTTTGGATGTTGGCCATCCTCACTGGTGTGAGGTGAAATCTCATTGTGGTTTTAATCTGCTTTTCTCTGATGATTAGCGATGTGGAGCATCTTTTCATGTGCCTGTTGGCCATCTGAATTTCTTCTTTGGAGAAGTGTCTATTCATGTCCTCTGCCCATTTCTTAATTGGATTATTTGCTTTTTGTTCGTTAAGGTGTGTGAGTTCTTTATATATTTTGTATGTCAACCCGTTATCAGATACGTCATTTATGAAAATATTCTCCCATACTGTAGGATGTCTTTTTGTTCTACTGAAGGTGTCCTTTGCTGTACAGAAGCTTTTCAGCTTGATATAGTCCCACTTGTTCATTTTTGCTTTTGTTTCCCTTGCCCGGGGAGATATGTTCATGAAGAAGTCGCTCATGTTTATGTCCAAGAGATTTTTGCCTATGTTTTTTTCTAAGAGTTTTATGGTTTCATGGCTTACATTTAGGTCTTTGATCCATTTTGAGTTTACTTTTGTGTATGGGGTTAAACAGTAGTCCAGTTTCATTTTCTTACATGTAGCTGTCCAGTTTCACGAACACCAGCTGCTGAAGAGGTTGTCATCTCCCCATTGTATATCCAAGGCTCCTTTATCATATATTAATTGACCATACATGTTTTGGTTAAAGTCTGGATTTTCTATTCTGTTCCACTGGTCTGTAGGTCTGTTCTTGTGCCAATACCAAATTGTCTTGATTACTGTAGCTTTGTAGTAGAGCTTGAAGTCAGGGAGTGTAATCCCTCCTGTTTTATTCTTCCTTCTCAAGATTGCTTTGGCTATTCGGGGTCTTTTGTGGTTCCATATGAATTTTAGAACTATTTGTTCCAGTTCATTGAAGAATGCTGTTGGTATTTTGATCGGGATTGCATTGAATCTCTATATTGCTTTAGGTAGTATAGCCATTTTGACAATATTTATTCGTCCTAGCCAAGAACATGGGATGAGTTTCCATTTATTAGTGTCCTCTTTAATTTCTCTTAGGAGTGTCTTGTAGTTTTCAGAGTATAGGTCTTTTACTTCCTTGGTTAGGTTTATTCCTAGGTATTTTATTCTTTTTGATGCAATTGTGAATGGAATTGTTTTCGGACTTCTCTTTCTGTTAGTTCATCGTTAGTGTATAGGAAAGCAACAGATTTCTGTGTGTTAATTTTGTATCCTGCAACTTTGCTGAATTCAGATATTAATTCTAGTAGTTTTGGAGTGGAGTCTTTAGGGTTTTTTATGTACAATATCATGTCATCTGCAAATAGTGACAATTTGACTTCTTCTTCACCAATCTGGATGCCTTGTATTTCTTTGTTTTGTCTGATTGCTGTGACTAGGAACTCCAGTACTATGTTGAATAACAGTGGAGAGAGTGGGCATCCCTGTCTTGTTACCAATCTTAGATGAAAAACTTTCAGGTTCTTATTGTTCAGTATGATGCTGGCTGTGGGTGTGTCATATACGGCCTTTATGATGTTGAGGTACTTGCCCTCTATACTGATTTTGTTGAGAGTTTTTATCATGAATGGATGTTGAATTTTGTCAAATGCTTTTTCAGCATCTATGGAGATGATCATTGGTTTTTGTTCTTCTTTTTGTTGATGTGGTGGATGATGTTGATGGATTTTCGAATGTTGTACCATCCTTGCATCCCTGGGATGAATCCCACTTGGTCATGGTGTATGATTGTCTTGATGTATTTTTGAATTCGGTTTGCTAATATTTTGTTGAGTATATTTGCATCTCTGTTTATCAGGGATATTGGTTTGTAATTTTCTTTTTTTGTGGGGTCTTTGCCTGGTTTTGGTATTAGAGTGATGCTGGCTTCATAGAATGAGTTTGGAAGTATTCCCTCCTCTTCTCTTTTTTGGAAAACTTTAAGGAGAATGGGTATTATTTCTTCTCTATATGTCTGGTAAAATTCAGAGGTGAATCCATCTGTCTCGGGGGTTTTGTTGTTAGGTTGTTTTTTGATTACCGATTCAATTTCTTTGCTGGTAATTGGTCTGTTTAGGTTTTCTGTTTCTTGCTTGGTCAGTCTTGGAAGGTTTTATTTTTCTAAGAAGTTGTCTATTTCTTCTAGGTTTTCCCGCTTGTTAGCATATAGATTTCATCATATTCTCTTATAATTCTTTGTGTTTCTGTGAGGTCCATCGTGATTTTTCCTTTCTCATTTCTGATCGTGTTTATGTGTGTAGATTCTCTTTTTCTCTTAATAAGTGGCTAGGGGTTTATCTATTTTTTTGTTTTTTTAAAAAACCAGCTCTTGGTTTCACTGATTTTTCTATTGTTTTATTCTTCTCAATTTTATTTATCTTCTCTGATCTTTATTATGTCCCACCTTCTGGTGACTTTGGACCTCATTTGTTCTTCTTTTTCCAATTTTAGTAATTGTGTCTTTAGACTGTTCATTTGGGGTTGTTCTTCCTTCTTTAAATAGGCCTGGATTGCAATATACTTTCCTCTTAGAACTGCTTTTGCTGCATCCCACAGAAGTTGCGGCTTTGTGTTGTTGTTGTCATTTGTCTCCATGTATTGTTTGATCTCTGTTTTAATTTGGTCATTGACCCATTGATTATTTAGGAGCATGTTATTAGGCCTCCATGTGTTTGTGAGCCTTTTTGTTTTCTTTGTCCAATTTATTTCTAGTTTTATACCTTTGTGATCTGAGAAGTTGGTTGGTAGGATTTCAATATTTGTGAATTTACTGAGGTTCTTTTTGTATCCTAGAATGTGGTCTACTCTGGAAAATGTTCCATGTGCACTTGAGAAGAATGTGTATCCTGCTGCTTTTGAGTGTAGAGTTCTGTAGATGTCTGTTAGGACCATCTGTTCTAGTGTGTTGTTCAGTGCCTCTGTGCCTTTACTTATTTTCTGTCTGGTTGATCTGTCCTTTGGAGTGAGTGGTGTGTTGAAGTCTCCTAAAGTGAATGCATTGCTTTCTATTTCCTCCTTTAACTCTCTTAGGATTTGTTTCACATATGCCGGTGCCCCCGTGTTGGGTGCATATATATTTATAATGGTTATATCTTCTTGTTGGACTGACCCCTTTATCATTATGTAATGTCCTTCATTATCTCTTCGTTTTGAAGTCTATTTTGTCCGATACAAGTACTGAAACACCTGCTTTTTTCTCCTTGTTGTTTGCATGAAATATCTTTTTCCATCCCTTCTCCTTTAGTCTGTGCTTATCTTTGGGTTTGAGGTGAGTCTCTTGTAAACAGCATATAGGTGGGTCTTGCTTTTTTATCCATTCTATTTCTGTGTCTTTTGATTGGTGCATACAGTCCATTTACATTTAGGGTGATTATTGATAGATATGTACTTACTGCTATTGCTGGCTTTAGATTCGTGGTTACCAAAGGTTCAAGGGTAGCTTCTTTACTATCTAACAATCTAGCTTAACTCTCTTGTTAAGCTATTATAAACACAGTCTGGTGATTCTTTATTTCTCTCTCTTCTTGTTCTTCCTCTTCCATTCTTTATATACTAGGTGTTTTATTCTGTACTCTTTTACATTTCCTTAGACTGTTTTTGTGGATAGTTGATTTTACTTTTTGCCTTTACTTAGTATTTGGATGGTCTGCTGTCTTTGCTATGACTTTATTTTCTGTCGTGACATCTTTTTAGCTTTAGCAGTGCTTCCATCTACAGCAGTCCCTTTAAGATATCCTGTAGAGGTGGTTTGTGGGAGCTAAATTCCCTCAGCTTTTGCTTGCCTGGGAATTGTTTAATACCTCCCTCAAATTTAAATAATAATCGTGCTGGATACAGTATTCTTGGTTCATGCCCCTTCTGTTTCATTACGTTAAATATATCATGCCATTCTCTTCTGTCCTGTAAGGTTTCTGTTGAGAAGTCTGATGATAGTCTCATGGGTTTTCTTTTGTAGGTGATCTTTTTTCTCTCTCTAGCTGTCTTTAATACTCTGTCCTCCTCTTTGATCTTTGCCATTTTAATTATTATGTGTCTTGGTGTTGTCTTCCTTGGGTCCCTTGTGTTGGGAGATCTGTGGGCTTCCGTGGTCTGAGAAGCTATTTCCTTCCCCAGCTTGGGGAAGTGTTCAGCAATTATTTCTTCAAAGACACCTTGTATCCCTTTTTCTCTCTCTTCTTCTTCTGGTACTCCTATAATGCGAGTATTGTTCCGTTTGGATTGGTCACACAGTTCTCTTAATATTCTTTCATTCCTAGAGATCCTTTTATCTCTCTCTGCCTCAGCTTCTCTGTATTCCTGTTCTCTGATTTCTATTCCATTAACCATCTCTTGCACCTCGTCCATTCTGCTCTTAAGCCCTTCGATCGCTTGTCTGATTTCTGCATTGTCTTTCCTTAATTCCTCCCTTAGCTCTTGCATATTTCTCTGTAGATCCATCTGCATGGTTATGACTTTTGTTCTGAATTCTTTTTTCAGGAAGATTGTGTAAGTCTATCCCATCATGCCCTCTCTCTGGGGTTGTCTGGGTAATCTTTGTCTGTACCATATTCCTCTGTCTTTTCATGGTGATAGAAATGGTCGCTGGTAGGTGCCACATGTGTTAGCTGGGAGAACCAAGTCCCTTGCTGCTTGTTGTTCTCCTTGTCCTTCTCTGGGGCCTGAACTGGTTTCTCGCCCACCCAGAGGCAGTCTCTGGGATAATCCCCAGAGCTCCTGTGTGCGGGGTTGCACTCAGCCTAGCCTATAGCACTGCAGGGGTTTGAAGTCTTGCTGGGTGCCTCTGGTCCCCTTGGTGCATTTCATCCCTTGTTGTGGGTTCTGGGGTCCTTCCCGCTTGGCTGTACACCAGCTGGGAGTAGATTCTGTGAGGTTGGTGTGGGTGGGGCCGCTCCTCTACTGTTCCGCAGCAGTGGCAGATCTAGACCCTTTGCGGCCCTGTCCAGGGCGGGGCGGGGAATGAATGGCAGGCTGCTGATCTCTGTGGGAAGCCTCGGCACTGCTGCTTTGCCCGGCTGCCAGCCAGGGGGTTCAAAATTCCCCAAGTCTCCCAGCCTGCTGGGCTGAGTGTGCATGGATGATTTTGTTCCACTGTTGGGCCCTTGTCTCTTTAAGTCTTTTAAAAAAAGCGCCCGCTTTTCTTTTGTCCCAGGAAGCCAGCTGATGGGACCCGCTTGCAGTCTCTGTCTCGGATCCTGCCCTTCTGTTTCTCTAATCTCCGATACACCATGTGATGTGTGTCAGTGCTCCTGGCACATATCACCAGGGCTGGTTATTTGGCAGGTCTGTGCTTCCACTCCCTCCCCACTCTGATTCTTTTCCTCCCGTTGGTGCGCTGGGGCTGGGGAGTGCTCGGGTCCACTGGGTCACAACTTTGTATCTTACCCGCTTTGTGAGGCACTGAGTTCTTGCAGGTGTAGCTGTAGCCTGGCTGTTGTACTGTTTCTTCTGGTCTCTTTTTTAGGAATAGTTGTATTTGTTGTATTTTCACAGATATATATGGTTTTGGGAGGAGATTTCTGCCACCCTGCTCACGCCACCATCTTTCCAGAAGCCCAGGATAACTCTTAAAAGCAGATAAGGTCTCTGACAAGTCACTAGGACTTCTTAGTCTATGATTCCAAAAACACAACCTAATAAATTCTCCAACAGGATATCAATGATAATTATAATACTTAACATATTTTGTCTGCTTACTATGTTCCAGGCATATTTTTTTAAATCATTGATATACAATATTATACTGGTTTCAAATATATAACGCAGTGGTGCAACAGTTACTTTATTAAATCCTCACCCTCATTAGTGCAATTACTGTCAAAATAGAAAGATGTTACAGAACCATTGGCTGTGTTCTCCATGCTGTACTATCCTCCCTGTGACTGACTTGGATTATGATTGAGATTTTTGTGTCCCATTAGCCCCATCACCCCCCGCACAACCCACCCCAACCACTCCCCCATGGTAACCACCTGTCACTTCTCAGTGTCTGAATCTATTGCTCTTTTGTTCATTTTATTTTGTTTTTAGAGCCCACAAATATGTGAACTACATGGTATCTGTCATTCTCTACCAGGCTTATTTAACACAGTATAATACCCTCTAGGTCCATCTGTGTTGTAAGAGTGGCAGGATTTCTTTCATTTTTATGGCTGACTAATATTCCATTGTGTATATGTACCACCTCTTCTTTATCCATTCATCTACTGATGGACACTTTGGTTGTTTTCCGTATCTTGGCTATTGTAAATAATGCAGTTATAAACACAGGGGCGCATATACCTTTGTGAATCAGCGATTTTGTTTTCTTTAGGTAAATTCTTAGAAGTGCAATTACTGGGTCATATATTTCTATTTTTAGTTTTTTGAGGAACTCCATACTGCTGTCCAATCTACATTCCCAACTGTGTGTGTGTGTGTTTGTTGGGGAGGGGTCCCATTTCTCCACATCCTCACCAACACTTGTTATTTCTTGTATTTGGACAGTGGACATTCTAACTGGTTTGAGGTGGTATTTCATTATGGCTTTAATTTGCATTTCCCTGATGCCTAGTGATAAGGAGCATCTTTTCATGTGCATGTTGAGCATTTGTATTTCTTCCTTGGAAAAATGTCTGTTCAGGTTGCCTGCCCATTTTTAATTGGGCTTTGTTTTTTTGGTGTTGACTCCTATGAGTTCTTTTTTCTTTATATATATATATATATTTTTTTTTAATTAAGGTATTATTGATATACACTCTTATGAACGTTTCACATGAAAAAACAATGTGGTTACTACATTTATCCTTATTATTAAGTCCCTACCCATACCCCAATGCAGTCACTGTCCATCAGTGTAGTAGATGCCACAGATTCACTGTTTGCCTTTTCTGTGCTACACTGTTTTCCCCGTGATCCCCCACACCATGTGTACTATACAAAATACCCCTCAATCCCCTTCTCCCACCCTCCCCACCCGCCCTTCCACACCCCTCCCCTTTGGTAACACTAGTTCCTTCTTGGAGTCTCTGAGTCTGCTGCTATTTTGTTCCTTCAGTTTTGCTTTGTTATTATACTCCACTGATTAGGGAAATCATTTGGCATTTGTCTTTCTCTGCCTGGCTATTTCACTGAGCATAATATCCTCCAGCTCCATCCATGTTGTTGAAAATGGAAGGATTTGTTTCCTTCTTATGGCTGAATAGTATTCCATTGTGTATATGTACCGCATCTTCTTTATCCATTCATCTACTGATGGACACTTAGGTTGCTTCCATATCTTGGCTATTGTAAATAGTGCTGCAATAAACATAGGGGTGCATCTGTCTTTTTGAATCTGAGAAGTTGTATTCTTCGGGTAGATTCCAAGGAGTGGGATTCCCGGGTCAAATGGTATTTCTATTTTTAGTTTTTTGAGGAACCTCCATATTGCTTTCCACAATGGTTGAACTAGCTTACATTCCCACCAGCAGTGCAGGAGGGTTCCCCTTTCTCTGCATCCTCACCAGCATTTGTTGTTCTTAGTCTTTTGGATGCTGGCCATCCTTACTGGTGTGAGGTGATAGCTCATTGTGGTTTTAATCTGCAATTTCTCTGACGATTAGTGATGTGGAGCATCTTTTCATGTGTCTGTTGGCCACCTGAATTTCTTCTTTAGAGAACTGTCTCTTCATATCCTCTGCCCATTTTTTAATTGGGTTATTTGCTTTTTGGGTGTTGAGGCATGTAAGTTCTTTATATATTTTGGATGTCAACCCCTTGTCATATATGTCATTTACAAATATGTTCTCCCATACTGTAGGATACCTTTTTGTTCTGTTGATGGTGTCCTTTGCTATACAAAACCTTTTTAGTTTGATGTAGTCCCATGAGTTTATTTTTGCTTTTGTTTCCTTTGCTCGAGGAGATGCGTTCAGGAAGAAGTTGCTCATGCTTATATTTAGGAGATTTTGCCTATGTTGTCTTCTAAGAGTTTTATGGTTTCATGACTTACATTCAGGTCCTTGCTCCATTTCGAGTTTACTTTTGTGTACGGGGTTAAAAAATAATCCAGTTTCATTCTCTTGCATGTAACTGTCCAGTTTTGCCAACACCAGGTGTTGAAGAGGCTGTCATTTCCCCATTGTATGTCCATGGCTCCTTTATCATATATTAATTGACCATGTATGGTTGGGTTTATATCAGGGCCTAGGAGTTCTTTATATACTTTGAATCTTAATCCCTCCTCAGATAAATCATTTATGAACATATTCTTCCATACTGTAGGTTGTCTTTTTGTTCTATCAATGGTATCCTTTGCTCTAGAGTTTATTAGTTTGACATAGTCCCACTTGTTCATTTTTTATTTTGTTTCCCTTGACCAGGTAGATGTGTCCAGAAAAAATTTGCTCATGGATACAGTCGAGATGTTTGCCTGTTTTCTTCTAAGAGTTTTATGGTTTCATGTCATGTATTTAGGTCTTTAATCCATTTCAAGTTTACTTTTGTGTATGGGGTAAACAGTAATCCTGTTTCACTCTCTTGCATGTAGCTGTCCAGTTGTCCCACACCACTTATTGAAAAGACCGTCTTTTTCCCATTGTATATTCATGGCTCCTTTATCATACATTAATTGACCATACATGGGTGGGTTTATATATGAGCTTTCTCTTCTGTTCCATTGATCTATTGGTCTGTTCTTGTGCCAGTACCATACGGTTTTGATTACTGTAGCTTTGTAAAATAGCTAGAACTTAGGGAGCATAACACCTCCCACATTCTTTTGCAATTGCTTTGGCTACTTGGGATCTTTAGTGGTTCCATACGCATTTTAGGATTATGTGCTCTAGTTCATTGAAAAATGTCATTGATAGGGACTGCACTGAATCTATAAATTGCTTTGGGCAAGATGGCCATTTTGATATTAATTCTTCCTATCCATGAGGATGGGCTAGAGTGGCTTCTTTCAGGCATGTTTCTGAGATTTTTACATTCATCATCTCATTTACTCTTATAGTATCTCCTATGAGGTAAGCTGAATTACTAACTCTATTTTTTCAGATAAAGAAATTTCAGCTTAAAGATGTTAAATACCTTCAAGTCTCTCCAGCTATAAAACGTAAAATTGCATAAGAAACCTACGAGACAGAGTTAGCACTCAAACACAGTATCCAAAGCTTATAATCACTATACTACTCTGGCAACCAATTGAGAATGAAGAACTGGGTCAAATACTTACTTGCTGTGTGAACTGAGGCAAGTCATTCTACATGTATACAATAATATTTGCTGTCATTTTTCTCACAAATGCTACAAAGAAGTAACTTGGGACTGTCGCTCTCAAAGTATTTGGTGACTGAAAGAATATGGAGTGTTTTAGACATCCGTTATTTTCATCCAATTAAGTTTCCAAAATGAGTTTATTTGCTCGTTGAAACCCAAGTACTTCAAGGACAATGAAAAAAATCTTCCCTAAAACCACAATCAGTAGTTTCTGGAATGCATCTGACATAGCCTCCTGAATAGCAAGCTTCTGGATTGTCTTCCTTTTCATAAACAATGATGAAGACCCTAAATTCAACCCAAACAAATGGATTTAAATGTCTAGCTGAACAATAATTGATTTTTATTTCATTATGTCTAAAAATAAAAATGCATCCATGATTCTTAGATCATTATCTTAGTGATTTGGGGAAAGCTCAACAGAACAGTGTGGTTGAATGACTCTGCTGCAGGTATATCCAATCCATTCTGGGAGTTCCTGAAGTACCAGAAGGGAGATGCAAGCCAAGAACGTGGCTCAAACCTCACATCACTGATTTCAAATGGACAAGCTGAAACTACACTCCTACAGACCTTAATGTCCTGTGTGTCAAGGGCTGGAATCACACAGTGAGAAAGGTTTGGTGGCAGTGCACGATGATTTGCCCTCTGTCTAAGCATCACCCCCAAGAGCCTATGCCCACTCCACTTGCTAACAGTCCTACCCCTGTCTTAAAACCCTTAGTCTGAGTGCCATGGATTCTAGGAAAAAAAACAGTACTGACTGCAATATCCTTTCTAGGTCTTTTCTATATTTGAATTGATAACAAATATACAACATCCTTTGTGTATTTGATTTTATTTTGTTAAGGCCCTTTCACAGGAGGCAAAGGACTAAACATTTACACAGCTTATTTATCTCTTTAGACAATGACTTTACTGGGATAATTGAAGGCTACAATTGGAAGGTCTAT
>JAVSCE010009840.1:0-149837 GCA_032199065.1 Smutsia gigantea
CTCCTGGTTTTGCTAGCAGTGGGGGCAGGCGGAGACCCCCGGCCACAGCTCCAGCGTCTCACCCCCACACCCCAGCCTCCTCTATTTATTTCCTTCCCGGCATTGATCTCAGTGTGTACTTGTTGATGGATTCTTGGGCCCGCTCACTGCCTCTGTCACACTTACGTCCCCTGACAGCAGCAACACTGCCTCTCTGGTCCCCACTGCAGCCCAGCCCATCGAGTAATGCCCAGCACACAGGGGCATTCCACAAATGTGTCAAATACATATACAAATTATATATCTATAGTAGAGATAGACATATACAAGTATGTCCAGAGACCTAGGATGTCTCAAAAGACAATTTTCAGGGAAGTAAAGATTTCAGGGCAGACACAGATGTCATCCCTAAAAAAGAAGTTTGTTAATGGTTAATTTTATGTGTCTGACTGGGTAACAGAGTACCCAGATATTTGGTTAAACATTTCTTCTAGGCTTATCCTTGAGGGTGTTTCTGGATAAGATTAGCATTTGGATCAATGGACTGAGTGCAGTGCAAGGCCCTCCCCAGTGAGGGTGGGCCTCTCCGATCTGCTGGAGGCCTGAAGAGAACAAAAGGTGGAAGAGGGAGGCGTTCGCAGCCTCTGTCCAACTGCCCTGGGCTGGGCCATCAGCCCTCCGCCCGCACACTGGGACTCCCACCGTCAGCCTTCCTGGCTCTCAGCCCTTTGTGCTCTGACGGCGGCAGACCACCAGCTCTCCTGGAGGGGCTTGCTGACTGCAGAGCATGGGACGTGTCAGCCTCCATAACTGCATGAGCCATTTTCTTATAATCTCTCTGTCTCTCCATATTTATAAATACATTCATACATATATACACATGGGTGTGTATAATAAATTGTTCCAGGGATTTATTCAGCTTTATGCATATATATGTATTTATTCACATATATAATTTTATTCATTTATTCAGATATGTGATATATTCAGATTTATTCATATATATTCAGATTTTATTCTGCTGTGTGTATTTATATACATGTAATATTTTGTGATTTGGACAACATTCGTGTCTTGTCTGTTTTCAGATATGATTATAGAGAGCTCTTGTTTCTGTCTTGATCTGTCATGGTCCCTGAGTGTCTGAGGCTGATAGAATGTGAAATGTGTACATTCAGCAGAACACCCAGGCCTCCCTCCTGATGTCAGGGGCTGCTTCTCTCTTTCTCAAAGGGATGATGCAAATGAGATCCAATCAGGCAAGATATGAAGCAGTCCCCAGCAGAGAGAACCTGAGTAACCAACACACGCGTGAAAAGACACGTAACTCTAGCAGTGAGGAAAATGCAAAGCAGAACAACAATGAGATGCATTCACTCCCATCAGACTGCAAAACATAAGATATGGTGATGAAAATGTTGGCAAAGAGGAAGGGCCAGGAAACTCCATCTAGTGCACAGAGAAGTGTGAATTCTTTCAACCCTGGAGAATTATTTGGCAACATCGAGCAAAGCTGAAAGAGTGCATGCGCTTTGACCTGCAAGTCCCAAACTCTAGAAATGCCCTGAAGAAACTCTTGTGAATGTGCATAAAAGAACACATCTAAGAATGTTGGTTATATGTCATAGAAACAAAACAGGTCCAGAAAAGGGGGGAAAAGGTAACACACACCCACGGGAGAATGGATGAGCAAACGGCATTATTCCAACGTTGTAATACCAGATGGCATTTGAAATAAAAGCACTAGAGCTACATCCACCAACAGATAAATCCCTGAAACAATCTGAGCAAAAGAACCAAGATTCAGCAGGACATTTACAACAAAATATCATTTATATAAACTAAGACAGGCAAAACATTGCTTTCTAATTTTTATGGATACACAGCATATGTGGCAAAAGTGTAAAAACGCGGGTGGAAATGATAGAGGCTGAATTCATGAATATGACACCCTCTGGGGAGAGATGAAAGGCAGGGAAGCGATCCCAGAAGGGGACCAGGAGGTCTCCATTGTATCTGTAATGCGCAATTCCTTTAAAGAATTCCCCTGCAAATATGGCTTAATATTAAGACTTGATGAAGCTGGATGTGTACGTGGGTTTTCATTACATTATTCTTTATTCATGTGTCTATGTTTGAAACAGTAAGGTTGCTCTTTGATGTGAGTGGGAAGACGCAAGCTCATTTCTGTAGGTAGGGACAATAGGAAAGAGCGGTGAATGAGCCAGGAGAGCTAGGCCGGAAGCTACGGACCTGGGGCCACAGGAAAGAGGACCATAAAATGTCCCAGAATGCTTTCAGGACCTCCTCCAAGAAAGCCTTTCTTGATCCCACCCCCAACCCAGCTCTGGGCTCCCTGGAAGCCCTATGTATTCATCCATCCCTGACACTTACCATAGCCTGCAGAAACGACCTGTTTTCAGCAGTCATAAAAGCATCCCATCATTTTATATTTGTAATACATTTTTATATATATATATAACTGATGCATAAAGGTGGTTATATCAGAGTGGAGGGGATCAGGTGATTTCTACCATATGATGTGCTTTTAATAATATAGATACATCTGTCTGCCTGTCCCAGAATGAAACTTCCTTGAGGACAGGGATCCAGATGACTAACCTCTCGGGACACAGCCCTGCCCTAGCCCACAGGACAATTGGAACTTTGTGACTGAGGGGTGGGCCATTCAGAAGAAAAGCTGAGCTAATAAGGGAGGAGGTGATGTCCAGGCAGGAGGGAGGGGCCAAGAAGCAGGGTCCTCACTGGGCTTTGCTGCCATGAACCTCAACATGCTCTAAGATGGGAAAAGAGAATGGCCATGCATTTAAACCTGTAAAACAAACAAACGAAAAAATGCTGGCCCCATGGACCCCGTGACTTTTCACAGAAAAGCAGACTTCGAATAGGATGTGATCTTACAGACACCTTGTTCTATTGTTTACCTAAAGCCCAACTCCTTTCAACAGCATCCCCCCAAAAATGTCCAGCCTTTGAGGACATCAGCATCGCCCAGGAGAGGCCATCTGTCTTTGGATAGTTCTGTTGGAAATGCTTCCTTTTGACGAGTGAAATCTGGCACCCTATCTCCGGATTCTGTGGCTTGGAGCCCTGAAGTGAAGGATGAACTTCCTTGGTGCCTTCATTCTGCTCTAGAATGGAACTTGGCATGTTACTGTCAGTCCCCAGGTCAGCAGGCAGTGTGCTCAAGGCCCACGGGGCTAGGAAGGGGCACACTGGACCTAGGGACCAAGAAGACATCTGCACCGAGAGGAAAGGGGGCTCTCCACCCAGAGAGCTCTCCCCCGACCTCCTCTCCACCTCGACCTCACTTCCCACCCCCACCAAGCCTCCAGGTCTGCTTCTATCAGATTCCTGAGGGCGACCCAAGGAGAGCAAAGTGGGATTGAGCTGACCTTGTTCTCTGATGATTATAAGTCTGAGTTTCCAGGTCCTGTTCCAAGCACTTATATTCAATCCTCACTACAAGGTAATCCTACCTACGAGGTAGGTCCTACTAGCCCTTTTGAAGGGATGAGGAGACAGGCATGGAGGGGTTACAGGACTTGCCCGACGCTGTACAACCAGAAGGTACAAAGTGAGAATTTGAAAGTCGAGGCCTGGCCTCCATGCCTGTGCTCTGACCCCCATGCCACGCAGCCTTCCTTTCACAGCGACGGACAGAACAAATAGCATACAGCCTGCACACTGGCCCAGTGCTGGAATGCGGGACACCAAGGCTGTATGTCCCTTCAGTGGCTGGGATGACAAGGAGCTCCAAGATAGGCTCAGACTGGGTACTTGGCAGCTCTGGATACAGTTGTTGGCGAGAAACAGCAAGCACCAACTCAAAGCCCACAGGACGTGGCGTGAGGACAAGGCCTCTTCCAGAGGGAAGGGCTTTTCCACTGGGATAGCTTATTGGAGGGTGGGTAAAATTGTACGTGAGTGGGAAGGCACAAGTGGAGTTTTAAGTCCCCTAAGTGGAGACAATAGGAAAGAGCAATAAATGAGCCAGGAGAACTAAGCTGGAAGCTACAGACCTGGGGCCGCAGGGAAGAGGGCTCTCCTGGGAGGAGCTGATGCCCTCAATGGCTGGACGTTTTTGGAGGGTTGCTGTTGAAAGGACTTGGGCATTAGGCAAACAGTAGAACAAGGTGTCTGTAAGGTCACATCCTATTCTAAGGCTCTGTAATTCTACTTTGTATATAAGGTCTATCTGCTGGGAATAATTTCATGGAGACACAGAGTGGATAAAAGTATACCTCTGTCTACACTCTGGACAGGGTATGTGTGTAAGGCTGCATCTATGCTGATGTCTACATGATGCGTGTTGTGCCTGTGTGCGTATGTGTGTGTGATCTGATCAGAATAAAGGTTAGAGCTGCCTAAGACACAACTCTATTCAAGCAAAAACCCAACTAGAGAAACAGCTACTTGTAAATCGGCAGCTGAAGCTTCTCTGCTTCGAGCCAACAGAACTTGGCTGATCATGGACGGGAAGAATTTGAGACCCGGAGGAGAGGCAGGGCTCTTCCTCGCCACCCTGACTTCCATGCTCTGCCCCCTGAAAGCTGCCTCAAGGCTCCGCTGTTTCACTCGCCAGTGCCTTGGCCCAAATGTTTGCCAGTTTGGGGGGCTGATTAGATCCACAAGACCAGGAATATTTAATCTTCATTTCACAATCCCAGTGTAGCAAGCATCGGCTGGACAAGTGACCACACAGACCTCAGGAAAAATTAAACCACTTCTTTTCTGTTGTTATTTCTTTTTCTTACATGCAGAAACATGTGATACCATCTGCAGCAACATGCTGCAGTGAAAAGTTATGACTGCCTGAAATGAGGGTTCTTCTCTCTACTGAACTGCTCTCTGAATTCCCAAAATACAGTCGAATTTGAACAGCCAGGTCATATGGCTCACCCAGTAACTCCTTCTTGGGATCTGTTCCTCTGGAAGTAACTCTCTCAACGTTGGCCAGCATAAACTCAAGGGAAAAGAGACTCGGCCCAGAAACAGCCTTCTCTCACTCTCGGTGTCTTGTTGACGTTTCTTCTGCACACAGAAGAAAGTAGATGGTGACTGGTTTACTTGCTTTCTTCTGGCTTACTCTACTCAGACAAAAGGAGGTGTTCCTATAGAACAATAGGGAAGGAGTATGAATAACTGTTTCAACAGAGAGAGATGTCCAAGCTATTGAACCTAAAAATTGGACAGGTCCCCAACAAATAGGCATCAGATGACATTCAGAGGAACACCAAATAAGGAGAGAAAGGGAGGAAGAGGCACAAGAAACAAGAGACTGAGAAAAGAGAGAAGACAAGCAGGAAAGGAAGAGATAGTGCGGAGAGAAACAAAGGGCTTGGAGGTGAAATAAGGGGACAAGAATAAATGACAGGTAGGATTTGGAAGACACAGTAAGGGTCAGCCAGAGAAAGTAAATAGGGATAGACATGCAGAGACACATGCAAAAAACCACACAAAACCAAAAGGCAAAATGACCCCTGGCCGAGGTCCTTTGAAAACAACCCAAAACAACTAGTCGAAACCTGTGATGACAAGTATATCACTGGCAGGACCATCTTTGAAGGGAAAACCGCAGGTGAAAGCCTCTAATATATAATTGTATCTGCTCTGTGTCTCCAACAAGTTATCCCCGGGGGAGGGCCTGGATAGAGAGCCCTTGGGCCCATGCATCCAGGTGGACCTTGCACAAGTTTTCAGGCTCTTGAGGAAGAACAGGTGGTGAGCCACAGGTATCATCATTTTGCTTCAAGGTAATGTTGCGTCTTCTTTCACACTCACTCTCTTCCCTTCGTAGCCAGGAAGCCTGTCCGCATCACCCTCCGGAAGCTTCCAGTGAGCACTACCAAGGATGAGGTGTGACGACCCTATAACCCTCACCAACCCATGGGGGAGTAGGAATGCGGAACACAGGTAAAGCTTCCAGGCCATTTTTGGTCGACATCAATGATTGTCAGGTATTTCCCCATATTTTTTTGAAATGTTTTATTTCTTATATCTAAGCTCTATATTGCTGATAAATACAGAAGTCCTTGGCTATAGGCTGTTTGCTAATCTCAGTCATTCCCAGGCTCAACCATATAGATTCCAAAGCTCTAACTTGTTGCTAATAATCCCTCGTTTGGGAAACACTCAACAGTCTTCATCATGTATTCATATGCATTGAGTACAGGATGTTCACCGAGACCCTTTAAGAAAGGCAGGTCCAACAACTAAGATGAAATGGACGACTTTCTAGAAAAATACAACCACCAAGACTGACCCAGGAAGACACAGAAAATCTCAACAGGCCAATTACCAGCAATAAAATTGAATTGGTAATCAAAAAACTACCCAAGAACAAAATCCCTGGACCAGATGGCTTCACCGCCGATTTTTTTTTTTGGAGTCCACTCATTTATTCAGGAAATACTTTTTTTTTTGGTATCCCTGATCTACAATTACATGTGCAATATTATGGTTATTAAACTACCCCTTCATCAGGTCCCCCCCACCAACCCCATTACAGTCACTGTCCATCAGCGTAGTGAGATGCAATAGAATCACTACTTGTCTTCTCTGAGTTGTACAGCCCTCCCCATGCCCCCCCAACATTACATCTGCTAATCGTAATGCCCCTTTTTCCCTCTTATCCCTCCTTTCCCACCCATCTTCCCCAGTCCCTTTCCCTTTGGTAACTATTAGTCCATTCTTGGGTTCTGTGAGTCAGCTGCTGTTTTGTTCCTTCAGTTTTTTTTTTCTTAATTCTTATACTCCACATATAAGTGAAATCATTTGATACTTGTCTTTTTCGGCTTGGCTTATTTCACTGAGCATAATACCCTCTAGCTCCATCCATGTTGTTGCAAATGGTAGGATTTGTTTTCTTCTTATGGCTGAATAATATTCCATAGTGTGTGTGTACCACATCTTCTTTATCCATTCATCTACTGATGGACATTTAGGTTGCTTCCATTTCTTGGCTATTGTAAATAGTGCTGCAATAAACATAGGGGTGCAAATGTCTTTTTCAAACTGGGCTGCTACATTCTTAGGGTAAATTCCTAGAAGTGGAGTTCCTGGGTCAAATGGTATTTCTATTTTGAGTTTTATGAGGAACCTCCATACTGCTTTCCACAATGGTTGAACTAATTTGCAGTCCCACCAGCAGTGTAGGAGGGTTCCCTTTTCTCCACATCCTCGCCAACATTTGTTGTTTGTGTTTTGGATGTTGGCCATCCTCACTGGTGTGAGGTGATATCTCATTGTGGTTTTAATCTGCATTTCTCTGATGATTAGGGATGTGGAGCTTCTTTTCATGTGCCTGTTGGCCATCTGAATTTCTTCTTTGGAGAAGTGTCTATTCATGTCCTCTGCCCATTTCTTAATTGGATTATTTGCTTTTTGTTTGTTGAGGTGCGTGAGGTCTTTATATATTTTGGATGTCAACCCCTTATCGGATATGTCATTTATGAATATATTCTCCCATACTGTAGGATGTCTTTTTGTTCTACTGATGGTGTCCTTTGCTGTACAGAAGCTTTTCAGCTTGATATGGTCCCACTTGTTCATTTTTGCTTTTGTTTCCCTTGCCCGGGGAGATATGTTCATGAAGAAGTCACTCATGTTTATGTCCAAGAGATTTTTGCCTATGTTTTTTTCTAAGAGTTTTATGGTTTCATGACTTACATTCAGGTCTTTGATCCACCTTGAGTTTACCTTTGTGTATGGGGTTAGACAGTAGTCCAGTTTCATTCTCTTACATGTAGCTGTCCAGTTTTTCCAACACCAGCTACTGAAAAGGTTGTCATCTCCCCATTGTATATCCAAGGCTCCTTTATCAAATATTAATTGACTGTATATGATGGAATATTATTCATCCATAAAAAGAAAATAAATCCTACCATTTGCAACAACATGGATCAATCTAGAGGGTATTATACTCAATGAAATGAGCCAGGTGGAGAAAGACAAATACCAAATGATTTCACTCATTTGTGGGTATAAAAACAAAGCAAAACTGAAGGAACAAAATAGCAGCATGCTGACAGACACCTGAGAAGGGACTAGTGGTTACTGAAGGGGAGGGTTTGGAGAGGGTGGGTGGGAAGGGAGAAGAGGATTAAGGGGCACTATTCTCCATAATCACAATATAGATAGGTCACTGGGGTAGGCAGTACAGCACAGAGAAGACCATTAATGACTCTATTATAACATCTCACTATGCTGATAGACAGTGACCGCAATAGAGGGGGTGAGGACTTGACAGTATGGGTGAATGCTAAAAACACTGTGTAGTTTATGTGAAATCATCATAAGACTGTATATCAATGATACTTTAATTAAAAAAAGAAAGGTACATCCAAGTATGATTTTCTCCATTCTACAAGGGAAGCCCAGAAGCACTGAATAAACCCATCCATCATGTCAGAAGCCAGCCATGGCAGAGACCAGACAGATTTACCACCCCATCCAGTTCCCTTCATTTCCTACTGTGCCACCTTGGCTGTATCCATGGGGCAACAGAACTTCTGTCCTCACACATTTTCCCTTTTTTTGCTTCAGATCTTCGTTTTTAATTAAAGCATCACCATACGTGAGTCTCTACCTACGTCCCATCACCCTTCCTCCTTCCCCAGAGATAACCACACTCTTAAACTCAGAGTTTATCACTTCCACGGATATTTGATAGTTTTATTACTTGGTGTAAACACATAAACGTTGTCAAGCATTGTTTTGTAGATTTTCGAATTTCATATATTATTCCGCAACTTGCTTTCCCTTCCCGTGATGGTTTTGAGCTTGTCCCTCATTTAAATTGTTATTGGAATTCCATGGACTCACCTCTTCTCAACAACCAAAAGACTCACCGAAAGTCCAATGTCTCCCTTCTTGCCGCCCCGCTCCCCAGGAATGAGTGTCAGAGTGGAACCAGATGTGCTCAGTGATCCCTCTTGTGCTTGCGGAGGGCCAATCCCCTGCTATGATACAGCCTTTACTAATTTCCATTGGGGTTTATCCCGAGTGATTGGATTAATGAGATGGTTGATATAGTAATTTCACTGCCATCTTCATAATTAGTTCTCAGTGGAAATTGTTTTAGTCATGATCCTTCACAGTAGGAAGAAGTCAAGATAAACTCTGGGAATAGAGCTTTTGAAAACTACATGGAACAGGAAATGTGAATGAGACCTAACTATTTCCTACTTAAGGAGAGCGCTAAAACTAGTGAATAAAAGTAGTTTGAGCATGATAGGAAAGGATGTACAGGGATGTCATTCCCTAAAAATATTCTGAAAAATAATAATTAAACTAAACAATCATTATCTGAGCACTCATTTTGGGGCGAAAACTCTAGGAATTACCAGGCATGACAATAGAGTAGGCTGGCCTATGGTGAACTCCTGGGATAGACGGCCATGGGGGCTACGCATTGCCTGTGACATCCTCTTCTGCACTCCCCATTATACGAGAGCTATTCACAAGCAACTGCAGTTCCATGATGGTGAGATCCATGTCATCTGTCCCTGGAGCCTGGTACATATCTGGTGTTCCATTTTGCAAATGAGCAAAGTTTAGTGAAGGAAGAAAAGTAGCACCCAGTTAAGTCCTACTGACATGTAAAAATCTCCTAGAGGCTGTCCATGAACAAAGAATTACCCCAGGCTACCAAAATGGCCACAGAGCAAGCTCAAGTATGACAGCGACAAGCAAGAAGGGGCAGAAGCATCTGGATGTGACAAAGCCAAGTTCATTCATTCAGCAAACACTGGCTGAGTGCTTCCTACGCCCCATGCAGGAACTGAAGAGGAACAGAAAGGGTCTAGGGAAGGAAAGGAAGAAAATATTTACTGAATGTCCATTCTCTGATCTTAGTTATATTGGATATAATATTTAGCGCACGGAAAAGTGGGTGCAATCTCCACTTTACTCATGAAGACACCCTGTCTCAGAGGGCCGCCTTACAGAACCAACACCATTTAGTTAATCCTTATAGACCCAGGATTCAAGCTCAGTTCCATCAGACCTGAATGCCAATGGCACCTCTCCCAGGTAAGGAATTGTCCTGAACTTTGAAGAGCAGATGGCTTAGCAGGGGAGATCATTTTGGCTAAATAAAAATAATAATGACTAATTGGAAAATAGACAGAAAGAGATTGAGATTTCAGTACTCCTTACAACCAGGTAAAGTTTTGCCTATTAAATTTTGCCTCCTACTATTTTTTTCTGTACATTCTAGAAAAACAGCACTTGTTGTTTTCATTTCTCCTATTTCCCATACTTAGGATGCTTTCTCTACCAACTCTATCTGACCACATATATTGAAGGTTTGTAGTGAACATTTTCACTTTTGGACCACCCAGAATCTGAGCCTCCACCAAACATTTGTTGAATTATCAACTTTATGAATTTTAGTGAGAAGCAGAGCCTACCTCCCAACTCCAGAGGTTGAAATGCCACCGGTCACCTTTCCTGCCTCTCTTGCAGCTAGAACATACCCACACAGCCCCAGCTCTGCAAGCAGACACACTCACCCTAAACTTTGAAAGAGGACCAAGTCAGTCACAGAAGCAAGGGCCGTAGATGGTTCTGTCTGGAAGTTTAACAAGACTGAGGTCCCAGAGTAAGAGTGGTCCCATGCTAATGGCAGCAGCCCATTTCCAGAGCCCATGATGGCCCAGAGCTCAGCAGGACATCAGTGTGTCCTTCCCAGGCCAGCCGTGTATTGGGATGTACTGGGATTTTATCCTTTGATCCTGGTCCAGTGGGCTCTGCATCTACATCTGCTTGCCTCTACCACCCCACTGAGCTAGCCAATAGCATTTCTTATAACATTTTAATTTAGTGAGCAAAACATGCAGCATAAAGGCTATAAAGATAATACATTTTAAAAGTAAAACTTTGACAAACCAGTTAAACCCCACTTGCCTCTCCCCAGCAAAGCAACTACACTGCTCTGAATTGATGTAATCTTCCTCAAGCATCTTTAATACTCTCCTACAGAAGTATGTAACTCTAAGCACTACATGGTAATCATCTTACATATTCTTTAACTTCTGCAACTGGCTTTTTTTCACTCAACATTATGATTATGGATTCTCTCCAGGATGATTTATGCAGCCATTAGTTCATTCATTTTTACTGCTGCAACTCTATAGAATCCCACTGAGTGAATATGGCACAATTTATACACTCCCCTATGGACATTTAAGTTATTCTAATTTTATGCTAATTTCATTACATTGTTATAGATGCTCTTGTAATGCCTCCTGGTGTGCATGTGCAAGGGTTCCCAGAGGGTACATTTCTGGGAGTAGAATTGCTAGGTCATACCATATGAGCACTTCCAAGTCTACTAAATATTGTCAGATATCTAGCCCTCTAAAGTGGCTGTATCTTATTTCATTTTAACAAATTTCTTCTTCTTAAACTAACCAGAATCATTATGCTGATGCTGGGAAACATTATCCATGGGTTCCCCCACATTTCTGCATGTCTTAGAACAGAGGCTCTCAGTGTCTTTGTTCCAGATTCTTTTTAAGGATGTTTGTATAGGAAAACAGAGAGAGGGTTTTCCTCTGAAGCAGAGGGCAAGGCAGATGTGGGGAAAATGGAAGTTCCTATGGCCAGGATCCTCACCTCACCCTAAAGTACTTAATGATGTAATTGGCCTACTAATGCTTCCACACCGGTAGGGAATGAGATACTATTGACTGAGTCACTATGTAAAGAGCTCCACCCAGGGCTCTGGGTGGAGGCAGAGATGGAGGTGGATTACAGACCTGCAGACTGCTGGATGCAGACGTGATTCTAGCACTCTAACTACTGCCAGTGAGAATAAAGCTGGGTATAAACCCTTTTACCCAGAACATTCCATTGTCATTTCTTGGTCTCACTGAATCCACAGTGAACTTGCCTGGGGCTGAAACCCTCAGGCAAAACAGCAGATTTGTTTTCCTCCAGTATAATGAAGATGTCTCCCTTCAGGACAAAACTCAGGTAGGCTCACATCCACTATAAAAGACTCTGTTTACTTAAGCTTGGGCTTCCCCTCTTGAAGTACACCCCACTGCACATATAGGAATCATATGTATCTTTTCACATCACCCTGTGGGAATTAAGGTTCACAAATCTGCTGCTAACTGTTGATCTTCTGGTTATTACCATGGCAGTGAGCAATAAAAGTCCTCTGTCTCTGACCCAGGTGTCTCCTATCTTCTGCCAGCATCCATGAAACTTAGGAAAGCTAACTGATTAGCTTGCAAGTAGGATAAAATCTCATACCTTTCACAGTTTTTGACAATTGACACAGGAAGTTGGGTGCTATGGACAACGGACCATCAGAGAAACTAGGACAGGAAATTGGACTTGGTTATCTGAAATGGTCAGAGCTTGAGAGTAAAAAACCCCAGTGGTATGAACAAATGGGGCTTCAGCAGTCCACGTGTATCCATTAGGAATGCTTTTAGTTCTAAGTCAGAGAATATTCATGTTAATAGTAGCTTAAGCAATAAAGGCTTTATATATATCATATAAAAAGAACTCTGGAAGTAAGGCTTGGTACAGAAGTCCAATAAGGACTAAGCCTCAGGCCCCTTTTCCATGTTTTGCCCACTATCCTTATTCATCACTTCATTGTCACAAAGTAGCTGTTGCAGCTCCAGCCTCTTATCTGCATCAGTGTGGGCAGAAAAGGGAAGGGACTGCACAAGTGCATCAGTTCTTTTTATCAGAAATGCAAAACATTGCCCTGAAGGCCTCCAGATTGGAATAAATCCCAATTGCCCAATTGCAGTTGGGCAGTTCCCCAACCCTCAACAAAATCAGAGTTCTGTAAGCAAGGAAGAAAAAGCAGAGTGAATGTTTATCAAGGAGGCAACAAATGTTGGCCACCGTCTATCCATGAGACCAACCAGCCTCTCATATCTGATCCAATTACCAGATCCAGCTTGAAGTCCTAGATCTTAGACCCAAATGTGCTTCTCAAGATCTTGTGACCTACAAGCTAAAAAAATACATTATTTAATTTATGGAGTTGAATTCACCCAATAGACAGTGATAAGGAAGAAGTAGGATAAGTGAGTCAACATTTTCCAGAAAAGGGGAAGAGGCAAACACAGGGCAGTCACTGG
This sequence comes from Smutsia gigantea, assembly GCA_032199065.1. Classification (NCBI taxonomy): domain Eukaryota; kingdom Metazoa; phylum Chordata; class Mammalia; order Pholidota; family Manidae; genus Smutsia; species Smutsia gigantea. Next base: position 13,116 of record JAVSCE010009840.1, read on the forward strand.
TCCATAACACAGGCCATACTCCACTGAGGAGGGACAGAGCAGACACTCCAGTTGGCAGAAGAGTGAGTTCCTTGGCCAACTAACCCAGAAATCCCTGGCTCTGCTCTTGGAATGGCTCTCTGTGCCCACTGGTCTCTGTGACCCCTTGTCCCGGCCTTGGAGAGAAGCTTCCTTGTCCACTGTCCTCCACAGCCCTCTCTGAGGTGGGCACTGAACAGAATGGCCTTCTGAGAGTTGTATGGCTTTCACAGCCTTTTGTAAATTGATACAAGTAGTTTTTACTATTATGAGTTAGGCTTCTACTATATACATTCCGATGTAAGTCTTCCTCTGCATATCAGAAACCATTCTTCATCCAGATTGGAAAATATCAAAAGTTTAGGTAACACACAGTGTTGGCAAGGCTGGGCAGGCAGGCATGCTCAATATATATGCTAATGGGAGCACAAACTGAAACGACGTCCATGGAGGGTAGTTTGACTAAATGTATTACTCATATGTACATATGAGTAATTTTGAGATATATATATATATGTATTAGATATCTATCTATATACATTTGGCTATATACATATACATTACTCATGCAATATCTTTTGACTAATTCCACTTCCAGGAATTTATCATACAAATATATTCATGCACATAAAATGACATTTCTACAAGATTATTCATTGCAGCTGTGTTTCTAAAGCACAGGGCTGGAAACCACCTCAGTGACAATAAGGATGGTTGAATGAATTATGGTACACCCATACAATGATATCCTCTGCAGCTACAAAAAAAGAATGAGAAAGCTCTTACTTTAGGTCTCTGAAAAACAGTGTTAAATCTTAAAAACAGGTGCAGAACAGTGCATATAGGATAGTAAGTGTCGTCTGTTCATCTGCATCTCTGGAAGGACACACAAGAAACTGTTAACAACGGTTGTCAAGGGGGAAGGGACCTGGGTGGCTGGGAACATGGCTGGGAGCAAGACTTTTCACTGTGCATCCATTCTTTCGTACTTCGCCCACATGATTATATTAGCTATTTAAATTTTTAAGTTAAAAACTTGTGGGCCAATATTTACAGCAGACTTATTCACAATTGCCAAAAGATGAAAATTACCCAAATTGTCCAAATGAATGAATAAACAAAATGTGGTCTACACATACAATGGAATGTTACTCAGTCTTAAAAAGGAAAAGACATTCTGACACCTGCTTCAAAATGGACATTCTGACACCTGCTTCAAAATGGATGAACCTTGAGGACATTATGCTAGGTGACATAAGCCAGACACAAAAGGGTAAATACTGGATGATTCTACTTATATGAGGCCCCTAGAGTAGTCAAACTCTTAGAGGCAGAAAGTGAAATGGGGGTTCCCAGGGGCTGGGGCAGGGGAGATGGGAAGTTAGTGCTTCCCGGGGCAGAGTTTGAGTTCTTCAGTTCTTTCATATGCAAGATGAAGCGTTCTAGGGAGGGATGTTGGTTAGGGTGTACAGCAATGTCAGCGTGCTTAATGCCCGTGAACTGCACACCTAAAAATGACTAAAGCTGTCGACTCCATGTTATCTTAACTTTACCGCAATAAAAGAAATTTAACTTGGAAGGGGACACCAAAAGCCACTGAATTTACACCTTGAATGGGTCAGTTGCATGGTTTGTGAATTATCTCAACAAAATCATTTTTCTAAAAACTTGGAGGCTTCCAATGTATTTGCTTCTGACCAATTCCGCATATAAATAACCACACTCAACGCTTCTTCAAACAGAACCTGTAAGCCTGAAAATTCATGCCTTTTACATAACACCTTCTATGTTCTACCTATTCCTCTAGCCCAAAGGTTCTCCAAGTGTGGACCTCAGACCAGCATCAGCGCCACCTGGGACCATCTGAGAAACACACATCCTCTGCCTCCACCCCCGACTTACTGAATCTGAAACACAGGGGCAGGACCAACAGTGAATTTACAAAGAAGTCACATGGTAGGTGGCAGACCTTGAATTTGTACCTAGAGAGTTTGGTCCCAGAGTCCAAACTCTTCCATGCTGCTCTATATTGTCCCCACTATACTGACTATATTCAGAAAATTCCCCATCTTGTGGTTTCTGGCAGAAGGCAGGCCCCTACCACTGTTTTAGAAGTATTTAGAAAATTCCAGAAATTCACTTCCTTAGACTCCTTTGCAGGTCAGTTATGAGCACAGAATCTAGACTCCACCATCTGAAGCACCTGCCCCAGACTTTGAGCCAGTGGGCATCTTGCAAAGAAGTACAAACCATGGAGAATTCTATCTGAAGGCAACGGTGTTGCACCAAGGTTGGGCTCCTGAGCCACACGGTAGCAGTGCTATTCTCTGTCCAATGACAAAAGTGTCAGTGGTATGACGTGCACGTGCAGAGTTTGGTGGTGGAATTAGCAGTGATAGGTGCAGACAGGCAGAATATGGTCTGGTAAGTTTTACCATGACTCCTGCATGTATGGCCTCTAAGACTAGTTTTCTAAGCCCCCCACCCCAGAGCTTCTGTGAACCACCCAATATCCTATCTATTAGAATGGCTATTATCTTATTATTGAGTTTATATTTTCTTTTTTTTTTGAGATATAATTGACATATAACATAACATTATATTGGTTTCAGGTGTATGACATAATGATTTGACATATGTATATATTGCAAAATGATTATCAATGTAAGTTTAGTTAATATCCATCACTTCAAACAGTTACAATTTTTTCTTGTGCTGAGATCTACTGTCTAAAAAAACCTTCAAATATACTACATATTGTTATTAAGTATAGTCCCCATGCTGTACGTCACTTCCCCAGGCCTTATTTATCTTATAATTGGAAGGTGGTGTCTTTGGATGACCTTCACCCATTCCCCCCACCCACCTCTGGAATCAACAATCTGTTCTCTGTGTCTATGAGTTCCATTTTTGTTTTTTGTTTTTTTTTCAGATTGCACATACAAGTGAGATCGAACAGTATTTGTCTTGCTCTGACTTATTCCACTTAGCATAATGCCCTCAAGGTCCATCCATGTTGTCACAAATGGCAGGAACTCCTTTGTTATGGCTGAATAACATCCTATTGTATATATAGATACACATCTTCATCCGTTCATCTGTCAATGGACATTGAGGTTGTTTCCATGGGCTATGTAAGTAATGCTGCAGTAAACATGGGAATACAGTTATCTTTTCAAGATAGTGACTTTGTTTTCTTCAGATAAATACCTATAAGCAGAATTGCTCTGTCATATGGAAATTCTATTTTTATATTTATGAGGAACCTCCATAGTGCCTGCTCCAATTTACATTCCCATCAACAATGCACAAGTGTTCCCTTCCCCATATCCTTTTAATAAGTGACTTTGCTACTAACATCAATCAGAATCAATTTCTATTGCTTGCAACTAAGAATCTTGATATATGAGTCCTTTCTGGAGGATGAGAGATCCAGCATCCTCGGGGTTCTAGGCACACCTATGGACCTGATGGTACAATCATGCCAGAAGCCCATCGGTACAGGAATCATGTGGGCTGTGCTGCCTCTTGGAAAGAGAACTTAAGCTCCATTCTCTGTTGGACTTCATCCATATCTTTGTGGCAGGCGGACGGAATGGCCACACAGTCCCCTACTTAGGAGGACTGAGGATCCTATGATGGTTAATTTTATGTGTCAACCTGACTGGGCCATGGGGTGCTCAGCTATTTGGTTAAACATGATTCTGAGTGTGTCCGTGAAGGTATTTGGAAATGAGATTAGCCTCTGAATAGTAGACTGAGTAGACTGGGTAAAGCAGATTACCACCCTCAGTGTGGAGGGACTTTATCCAATCCACTGAGGGCCTGAATAGAACAAAAGGCTAAGAAAGAAGTTGCTCTCCCTGCCTGATGGTCTTCGTGCTGGAACATTAGTCTTCTCCTGCCTTTGGACTCAGACTGGAACTTACACCGTCAGTTCTCCTTCTCCTCAGTCCTTCACACTGCAGACCTGGGCCTTTTCAGCCTCCATATCATGGCAGCCAATTCATTCGTAGGTGGTAGATAGATGATAGATAGATAGATAGATATAGATGATAGATAGATTGATAAGATGATAGATAAGATTAGACAGACAGATGATAGAAAAGTGTACTGTTTCTCTGGGGAACCCTAACACAGACCCTCTTGAGATCCTAGAGAAACAAGGAGATGTACTTGACCCTGTAAGGAAAGGAAGGACAATTCTTTAAGAACAGCTCCTGCATTAAACCAGGATTTCTCTTACTTTGGGCATCCCCAGACCACTTACTAGGCTAAATTTTAGGTCATTTCTAAAGAAAGCCATCATAATTTTAATAAAAATATTTTAATTTTAATAATTTTAATAATAAACATAAAATCAGTACTGTTTACTTGGGATCAGTTGGAAGGGATGACAGTTTGAAATCTTTCTCTCTTTGGCTTGATGACACAGTTTGTGTCACCAGATTCCACATCTAATTAGTTTCTTCTATTTCTACCTAATTATAAAATTCTAAGTTCCAATATAAGTTACTGGGCATAGGAGCAAGAGTTTGGCTCTGTCAGATGGCACTAGGTATTTGTGTTGAACAGGGACGTGGAAGTCATGGGGAGATGACTCACTGAAGATTTCTTTTCAGCTCTCCATCAGATGCAAAGTCAGTGGGCCCATCACACTCAAAAGCTGGAGGGATGACTCTCAGCTAGGGAAAAGGTGCTGAAGGATACCTAATCTACTCTTTGGAAAGTAGTTTTTCATGCTTTAATGCAGTCCTCGGAGGTAATTTAAAAATATGCTCAGTAAAACATCATTGATTTCTTTCTCCATGAGAAAAGCAGCAAGTGCTGGAGAAAAAGACAGACTTTCTGCAACTGAGCCATTTGTGCCAGGGAGAAGTTCTTGTATCTTATCCTCACTATTAAAATTCATGATCATTCAGCCCCAAGGCAACAGGCTCAGGCTCTAAAAACAATAAACACATTGCTGAGATACACAGCCAAGCAAAACACTGGAGCCTTACAAATGGAGTTGATGACATTATCAGTGTCATGAAGAAATGTTTTTATTTCAGTCCTGATTTCCAAAAACTCTTGGGAGCTGCTTTCTCTGACAGCCAGTGTATCGGCATGGAAAAAGTCTTGTACTAGGTGCCTACTTCTTGACATAGCACATTAAAAAGATGTGCCATCAGTGGGTATAATTTGGATCGATCCTATTTTCACTATTTCCATGAACATTGAATCAAGGTCAGGATGTGTTTGAAAATGTAGGTTTTATTAGTATGCAGGTATGGTGAGACCAACAGATCAGGAGAAGATTACCATTGAAAAGACAGATGGTCCTAGAGCTCCCAAGAGGTGTTCCAGTCTACACCATCACTCATGAACTAATAAGCAACTAAATAAAAAATCTCCTCTGCACTATGTGCTTTTTAAGTGATAAACAGGACAAAAGGCCTCCAAGCACATGGTCATGCATGCATCACATGTCTCACAAGAGCTGTTTCATTCTCTCTCCATCAGTAGTTCCTCCACCCACCCATGATGGTGACTGCTCTTGCATGTCGCCTGTGATGTCCCACAGCAGCACGCTTTAAACAGCATCATTTTTAAAGTTGATTTCTCAATAATTTGCTATGCTTTCTCTCCAAGCATATTGATCACCAGCTTTTTCACTGGTTTTACCAGCTTCTCCTCACTCAGACAACTATAACGTAATACATCTTTTTGCTATGAGGATTGCAGTTCTGCATGAGGCCTCAGGCTTTGTCTCTCTTCTGCCTTTAGCAACAAAATTAATCAATTGGAGGTTTTCTAAAGGGGTTTCTGTGCTTCGTTTGCAAGGACTTTGGTGGCTCTGTATCACCACTTGGCAACGTTTCATAACAGACAGCTTATTAGGGACAAGAGGGAAAATGGACTCCTTGTCCAGCAAAATCCAATTTCTCCTTCATTATCATCTTCTTATTTGTACTCCTCTTTTGACAAACTGTGCTGTTTCACTTGTTCCCACACGTAGAGTCACATTCTGCCATGCAGTGTTTACATTATCGTTTTCACCTTTACTTTTCTGCTTCATTGAACCGCTTCCAAGCCATCTATCCTTCCTTGTGAACTAGGGAAATACTTTAACACTTTTTAAGCTCTAAAAGTTCCCTTAAATCTTGCTTTCACTGTTTCCAATAGGCTTTGAAAAATAATATTCTCCTGTTCTTTGTTTCCCTGACTTTCTAGACATCACAGTACAATATAGTGAAGATGAATGCAGAATTCAACAAATGTATAACAACATGCAAATGACATGTAAATACACTGAGCTAGAAGAACTGAATTCTATTCACTGAAATGTTACAGGAGAGGGTACTGCAAAATTCCAATACATACATAACCTATCTTGGAATTCATAAAACCTTTGAGAAGATAAACCAGAATGTAATGAGATTTCAGTTAAAATCATAATTGAACTTACAAATTTGTAAAATGCATATGAATAACATGGTCTACTGTTTTTTCTTTTGAAAATCCCTGTGAATTACTGGATAGCCGAGCAGAGATCCCAATAATCTATAGATCTGGCACCCTTTTGCTCTTCCAGATTACTAACTCAATGGTGTTTACTCCATTTTCTCAGGTATTCTGTTCACTCCTTAACATTTAGGAATAATTTTATATTTTCAGAAACTTTCTTATTTTGCTCTTTGGACCATTCCTTTGTGGTACAGGGTAATATCGCTGTAAAATTTGTATGTTGTTTTTTAAATCTCTTGCTTCTTCCTAAATTTTAATCAGAGCTACTTAGCTTGGTTTTAGTTAGATTTGCCTTCAAGCTGCAGAGCCCTTAAATTACTTCAGGATTTCTTTGCCTCCTGGCATCATTCAGGAGGCTGGGCCTCTGCAGGCAGTGAGGAGCTGGCCACTCAGGAAGAAATGCATCTTCTGAGTGTCAGAACCCAGTGGCCTGGCAGGCTGGGACCGCTTGACTGAAGTATGTGAGGAGGCACCTAACTTCCCAGGAACTACAGGAGGAACAGTCCATTCCCAACTAGCTGGGAAAAGAGCAGTTTGACCCAGCAAGGAAGCCTCTTGAGGGAGACCAGGACCTGTGGAAGCAGCAGTCCTTGCCCTTTGGGCCAGTGGGCGCTGGGTTAGGCTTTGCGGAACGTCTGGCTTCCCCCCAGGTCCTGGGGCTTTCCCTCAGTACTGGAAATAATGGTGCACAAATGCAATGCTCTACCAGCCCATCCCCACAGTCTGTCTCACACTCAAAGCTCCTGATGTGTTTGGGATTTTCCTCCAGGCTCTAGCAGGAAACCACACTTTGTTTATTCATTGATGATTTCAGCAGACAAAAGGGGACAGGGGTCGTAAAAGTGTGGTCGTCCAGCCAACATCTTTCCAGAGGCCCCACATCCAGTCTATCCTCCTTTGAATTCATCCTTCAAGTGGTATCTCTGGAGAGATTTCTCCTAACACATAAAAACATCAGACTCTGATGAGAACACTTCATCAGCAGAAGACAAATTCCGACCTCAAAAGCATGGCTTACTAGTTTTAATCTACCACCCAGGGAGGCACATTTTACACCTAAATAGGATAGAAGAGTTTGCATTTGCAACCATTGCTGCATACCTGTGTGCTCTCGCTGATGTGGCTGCATCTCCTGCCCAAGTCTTTTGTCTCCGAATTAGCTCAGATCACCTCCAAGAAGCTGCCCCTAAACCCTCAGGTTGGGTTGAATACTCCTAATCAGTCCTCTCACAGCACTTTGTGAGTGCCTCACTCGGAACGTTTCCAGTGCATCATATCCAATCTCTGTTGTGATGTCTGCTTCTGAGCTGCTAGTGCTCCAAGGTGGAGGACTTTGCCTTATTCACGTATGTATCCCCAGTGCCTAGCATGTTGCCCACCATATGGCATAGCCACAAAATAGTATCTGTTGAGTTGAACATATGTCACAGTTTCCAACTAAACTGAAATTTCTACTCTTTTTACAATCCACTGACCATTGTTCCCCCGATTATTGCTATAGATTGAATGCTTGTGTGCCCCTCCCCTCCACCAAATTCATGTATTTGAACTATGACCTCCAATGTGATGGTATTAGGAGGTGGGGCCTTTGGGACATGACTAGGTCATAAGCATGGAGCTCCCATGAATGGGATCAGTGCCCTTGTAAAAGACCCCAGGGAGCTCACTTGCCCTTCTGTCACATGAGGACAGAGTGAGAAGATGGTCACTTATGAACCAGAAAATCAGTTCTGACCAGACATGGAAACTGTCAGCACCTTAGTCTTGGACTTCAAGCCTCCAGAACTGCGAGAAATAAAATTCTTCTGTTTATAAGCCACTCAGTCTATGGTACTTCATTACAGCAGCCCCAAAGGACTAAGCCAATTACTTAATGAGTTAAATCAAAGTATTTAATGTGAAATTCACACAATAATAAAAGTTTTTCTATTACCTTACATGTAACATTGGATTTCAAGAATCATTTGAGATTAGAATATTACTCAGGTTTCTGCATATGGATATCTTTCCCAAAATGATATCATGGTGCTTATCTGACATTTGAAGCTCTTGTTTATCTAGACCAGAAGAACTCGTTCATATTGCCAAGGTCACAAAATTCTATCACAAACTATGTGAAACAGGCCAACGTGTGCTGTCAGCAGTGACTGATTTTCACACTGGCAGAGAACTTGGCTGCTTTGCCAAAAGGATTATTTCAACCAGACCACAGTGCCTCTCTGCAGAGTCCACATTTTCTAGTCTGTTACAATGCATTCTTTTCACAACACCTTTTTTATCCAGCCTAACACCTGCCACATCACCACCGTATAACTTCCACCACCCACAGCCTGTAGGGTATTAGACTTGACATCAGTTCTCATTGCTCACTCATGCTCAGGTGAAAACAACTTGAGAAAGAAAACTTTTGAGGAGAATACTCATGTCCTAAGTTTGAAGGAAAGGAGAGAAAGAAAGGAAGAGAAAGGGGAAAGCCACATAGAGTAAATTTTAAAACTTAACCAAGAGGATAGATATTATATCAGCATGACAAAGGGCCACCACACGATCTCCTAATTTCCCAGAACATATGGTTTTTCCTTAATCAGCAACACAGAAATCACCACCGCAGGCCAGTGTCAGAGAAAATAACCTGGAACCACCTACTTTGGCTTTTTATCAAAGCCTTACTAAGAGAGGAATGTTTAAGGAGGGGCTAGAGTCATCCACTTGCAGCTTCAGTCCTACCTATTGTTCAGACTAAACCACCAAAAGGCTTTTTACTTCTTACTGAGCACAGAATCATTTTCACTGAAGTGCTTTTAAATGTTTTAACATCAACTTTTACTGAGCATCACTACAAGAAATGGTATAAGAAACACGATTCTGCTTTTGTTAAAAATGTTGTTATTAAGGAAATTATTCACCATTCATGATAACAAGGGCAATAACAATGAAAATTGTGTGTAAAGGAAAGCACGAGGAACTCACAAACCAGAGGAAACTAGAGCAATCAGACAACCAAATTCAACATGGTACCTGGGGTTGAATCTTGGAACTGACCAAGGAGATGAGTGGGAAAAATGGTGAAATCCAAATGAAGTCTAGAGTTTAAATGATAGTTAAATACTGTGAAATTGAATACAGGAAACCTCACTTAAAATGGAATGGGAAAGCCCTTCGGGGGAGCCCTCATGCCTTACCAATTCATTGCAGCCCTTTGCAGACGAACAGGAATTAGCCTATATTACAACCCCAGCAAGAGGAAGGAAGATTTCCTTCCAACCCAGCAACAGCCCAGCCAATGAAAGACTGCCACAACTCAGCCAATGAGAAGCCACTACACTCTTAAATCCCATTTCCTCCAATGGACTTTTTGTTTACAACAGCCCCTCCCAGCTCCCTGGCTCCTTTGTAAAAGACCATTCCTCCTTTTGTTCTCCAGACTTACCTCTGGCTTTTGCTTTGGCAAGCTTGTCACAAATTGCATTTCCTCTTCTATTTTCAAATAAACCCAACTTTCTGGTAAAACAACTGGATGTTTTACTTTTAAGGTTGACAGAACTAATGTTAATTCCATGGTTTTGGCAAATGTGCCATGGTTCTACGTAAGATGTTAGCCCTTGGGGGAACTGAGTGAGGTGTCTGCAGGCACAACTTAACTATCTTTGCAACTTTTATGTAAATCTTTCTTTTTAATTATTCCAAAATTTGTTAAAGGTTTATTTAGGAAAAAAAGATTTGCATGAGAAGCTTAGGGTCAAGAAAAAAGCACATCTCTTAGGCGATTCTTGTATGCATTGCTCATTTTTAACAATAAGTACCCACGCCTTATTATCGTTTCCTTTTTGCTTTTGCTGTTCAGATGCTCAGATCCCGAGTCTACACTGGATTACATCAACTTCATTAACCCTTGGAGTTATCGTATTTGTTTCTTCAAACTTCCTTGATCCTAATTTCCCTTTTCTATTCGGAGTAAAGCCTAACTTCGCTACATTTTTGCTGTCGTTGTCATAAACCACCTCTAATCTTTGAGGAAGAAGGCTTTGCATTGATTATAGACCTGAAAGTCGTCCAAAAACAGGTAAATGAGATCCTGATGTGTTAGGAGGTCATGGGTCACAGTGAATGGCTGAAGGAATCAGGCTTCTTTAGGCAGAAAAATGACTCAGGGGAGAAATGATAGTTGTCTTCAAATAACTGAAAGATTGCCCTTGAGAAAGCCGGCAAGACATTCTCCGTGTCACACCAAAATTGGCCAAAGAAAGCCCAACCAAGGGGTGTGCATCACTAGGGAGAGACCTGGACCCAGTTTAAGGAAGAACTAACAAAGCCAACCAGCAGGGGAGCAGTTAGTACCCCTGCCTTCAGGACACTTAAGGGGTATCTAGATTATTCTAGCAATATCTCCTACTTTTAAAATCCTATCAAAATGCAATAGATTGAACTAACAGAAGAGAAATCAGAAAAACAATTCCATTCACAATTGCATCAAAAAGAATAAAATACCTAGGAATAAACCTAACGACGGAAGTGAAAGACCTGTACTCTGAAAACTACTAGACACTCCTACGAGAAATTAAAGAGGACACTAACAAATGGAAATGCATCCCATGCTCTTGGCTAGGAAGAATAAATATTGTCAAAATGGCTACACTACCTAAAGCAATCTACAGATTCAATGCAATCCCTATCAAACTACCAACAGCTTTCTTCAATGAACTGGAACAAATAATTCTAAAATTCATATGGAACCACAAAAGACCCCGAATAGCCAAAGCAATCCTGAGAAGGAGGAATAAAACAGGGGGAATTACGCTCCCTGACTTCAAGCTCTACTACAAAGCCACAGTAATCAAGACAATTTGGTATTGGCACAAAAACAGACCCACAGACCAGTGGAACAGAATAGAAAATCCAAACATTAACCCAAACATATACAGTCAATTAATATTTGATAAAGGAGCCTTGGATATACAATGGGGAGATGACAGCCTCTTCAGCAGCTGGTGTTGGAAAAACTGGACAGCTACATGTAAGAGAATGAAACTGGACTACTGTCTAACCACATACACAAAGGTAAACTCAAGGTGGATCAAAGACCTGAATGTAAGTCATGAAACCATAAAACTCTTAGAAAAAAACATAGGCAAAAATTCTTGGACATAAACATGAGCGACTTCTTCATGAACATATCTCCTCGGGCAAGGGAAACAAAAGCAAAAATGAACAAGTGGGACTATATCAAGCTGAAAAGCTTTTGTACAGCAAAGGACACCATCAGTAGAACAAGAAGACATCCTACAGTATGGGAGAATATATTCATAAATAACGTATCTGATAAAGGGTTGACATCCAAAATATATAAAGAACTTATGCACCTTAACAAACAAAAGGCAAATAATCCAATTAAGAAATGGGCAGAGGACATGAATAGATACTTCTCTAAAGAAGAAATTCAGATGGCCAACAGGCACATGAAAAGATGCTCCACATTGCTAATCATCAGAGAAATGCACATTAAAATCACAATGAGATATCACCTCACACCAGTGAGGATGGCCAACATCCAAAACACAAACAACAACAAATGTTGGAGAGGATGTGGAGAAAAGGGAACCCTCCTACACTGCTGGTGGGACTGCAAATTAGTTCAACCATTGTGGAAAGCAGTATGGAGGTTCCTCAAAAAACTCAAAATAGAAATACCATTTGATCCAGGAATCCCACTCCTAGGAATTTACCCTAAGAATGCAGCAGCCCAATTTGAAAAGGACAGATGCACCCCTATGTTTATTGCAGCACTATTTACAATAGCCAAGAAATGGAAGCAACCTAAGTGTCCATCAGTAGATGAATGGATAAAGAAGATGTGGTACATATACACAATGGAATATTATTCAGCCATAAGAAGAAAACGAATCCTACCATTTGCAACAACATGGATGGAGCTAGAGGGTATTATGCTCAGTGAAATAAGCCAAGCCAAAAAAGACAAGTATCAAATGATTTCACGCATATGTGGAGTATAAGAACAAAGAAAAAATACTGAAGGAACAAAACAGCAGCAGACTCACAGAACCCAAGAACAGACTAATAGTTACCAAAGGGAAAGGGACTGGGGAAAATGGGTGGGAAGGGAGGGATAAGAGGGAAAAGGGGGCATTACGATTAGCAGATATAATGTTGGGGGGGGCGCAGGGAGGGCTGTACAACTCAGAGAAGACAAGTAGTGATTCTATAGCATCTCACTACGCTGATGGACAGTGACTATAATGGGGTTGGTGGGGGGACCTAATAAAGGGGTAGTTTAATAACCATAATATTGCACATGTAATTGTAGATTAATGATACCAAAATAAATTATATTAAAAAAAACACCAAAAGGACAGGTTGAGAACTTCTGGGTTTGGTGAACACTTGGAGGTGCTGGGAAAGTAGTGTCTGCATGGGAGAGGGCATGGAAGTTGCACACCTCTCCCCGTCCCTTGCCCTGTGCATGTCTTCCCCTGGCTGGTCCTGAGTTATATCCTTTTATAATAAACCAGTAATCAAGTAAAAAAAAATGCAATAGATCTGAATCAATGGGTGGCAAGACTCCAGACCATCTGTCAGGAATTCCTCATTAAAGAGGTTAAAGTAGAAGATCTCTAAAAGTTTGTTTTTGCTGCATAGTCAGAGATTATATAAAGGTAGTTCATATCACAGTTCTGGGATGTGGGGTGAATAAACATAACAATGGGGGCTCACATTCATTAAATGCTTACTCTATGTTGGCAGCTGTGGAGTGGATTTTGCATCCATTATCTCTTTTAGCTGTGAAAATTGGTAAAGGGAAGCCTCACTGACATGGAGTTAGGGGGAGCCTATTAGAGGCAGCTCTCAAGCCCACCATTACAACTCATACTATTTTGGCTACTTTACCACCCAGTAGGAGGAGGGACGAGCTTCTGCCTCCCCCAGCAACAGCCCAGCCAATGACAGACTGTCGCAACTCAGCCCGTGAGCTGCCACAACACCTGGGACTCCCCAGTTTCCTCCGACAGACTTTTTGCTTAGAACAGTCCCCAACTCTCCCGCTCTCTTCTGTAAAAGCGCCTCCTCTCCTTTGTTCTCTGGACATGCTTCTGTTTTTGCCATAGCTTCTCCTGAATTGCAATTCTCTGCAGTTCCCGAATGAACCCACTTGGCTGGTAAAATAACTGACAGCTTTACTTTTAAGGTTAACATAACCTTCCTAGCAATGCTTCAAGCTGGCCCGGCAGGACAGTTTCTGCTCCCCTAGCCATGCCTTCCCACACCACTCTCGCCCACAGGGGCTCTGTGTGTGTGAGCTGGCTGCGCCATGATACCCCAAAGGCAGAGGCTAAGCTAGTCACTTGTGTCATTCGGAAAGAGGTCTGGGTGACTGGGTCAGGTGGCCCATTTGGTCAATAGCTATGGCCCTAGCAATTGACTTAATATGTTGAGAAGAAGCCAAGTCTATCCATTCAGGAAGGAAATCTCCTTGCCCTCAGCGTCCCAAGCTTCAAGCAGAACTTCCTTTCTCTCTATATTTGGGTTAATGCTGTCATATACACAGTGTGGCACCCCCTAGCTGTGTGACCCTGGGCCAGTCACTTAACTTCTGCCCCCCCCTCACACTCACCAGGGGGGTTCAGACAAATATTTCTGAGGACCCTCATTTCTAACCTTATAGATGATAAATCGAGTGAACCAATATTTTCAACAACATCCAAAAATGAAATAATGAGCAGAGGATCATCTACATATTTCATCTTGAGACTTAAACTTTCCTTGATTAAGTGCTCATTTGCCAGTGATCTGATTTTTATTTTCCCTTAATACTCCTGAGAAGTAGCCACTGGGCTCCATTTCTGACATCTGCCGGTGGGGCTGTGGGCCTAGCCCAGTGCTTCAGCCCCTCCGGCCCTGGGGCTTCGCCCCGGCGTTTCAGGACACTGGAATGGAAACAAAGCCCTGTGAGGTCACAGCAGCTGCTTAGCAAAGGGGTAGATGATATTAACTGTCACCACGCCACACAGGGGAACACGTGGAGGCAGAATAGCCCTGGCCCTACAGAGAACCCAAATCAGGCCTTGGGGGAAGGGATCTTGGCTGCCAAAAGGAACGGCATGTAGAGAGGCCCAAGGTTCAAGGGAGAGAGTAGCACCAGTCCCAGCATCTGGGTTCTGAGGCACCGTGCGACCCATACACATCAATCAGGCACCCTCCCTGCCCTCAATTACCAGCGGTTCATGAGGAAGACAGAAAAAAAAACAGTAAATGAGGCAAACCGGGTTACATGCAATAATAGCTCTATGGCAGCAAAGAAAAGGATGGATTCTTTCCAGAGAAGGCTCAGTATACTTTTTGAATAAAGTGGCATCAGAACGAAGCCTTAGGGATGGCAAGGGTTCTAGAGATGAGGTTAGGGGGAAGGAGGAGACAGGAAGTTTCCAATCAGGAGGACAAGTTACAAATAAAGACACAGAGCAGCGACGTTAAAACTGTGACTCTCCCTAAGATCGGGGCGGAGGGGATACAGGACATAATAAAAAAGCAAGCTGAGGGGCTTAGCGTTTGATAAAGAAATCAGCCACCCTTGCAGGTGCTGGGGGGATTTGCAGTGGTTTTTAGCCCGAGGAGAGGATCATAGCTTTAGTAAGACTGTTGCAGAAGCAGTGAAGACATTATAATCAGAAGGAGAAGAGACTGAGGCTGGACACCCAGGAAAGAAACTTAAAATAGTCAAGTTCACGTGAATAAAGGGCTCCATTAGGAGCAGGGCAGTGAAGCTGGGGTTGGTGCCGTATGGAACTCTTGGGGACATTCCCAGAGTCTGAGGCCCAGGCCGCTGGAAGGTATTGATGAGGTCGGGCAAGAGCGGACACCTTCGCATAGCACTTCAGAGTTCGCACACCACTTCCCCCTGCCCTTCTCTCGCACCGGGGCTCCGGCAGTCTCCCCGCGGCTCTGCCATCCAGCTTTCTCCACACTGGGATCCGTTCCCCACAGGCTGCTAAGATTGTGTTCCAAAGGCATTTTCCCCTGGCTCAAAAACCTCAAGTGGTCCCAGTTCAGCTCAGATTCCTGACAGGGAAAAGAGAGGAAAGACTATAACTATAATTAACAGGCATCCTATTTCATCTGCCAGCCAAGGTCTGTTTTCTGGCACAAAGGAGGGTTGGATGAGCCCTGCCATATGTTGTGTGTCCCACTCTCCTCCATCCATCTGTGTCCCTCGCTTTGTTCACAGTCCAGCCTGGAACTCACTTCTAGGAAGCCTGGGATTCACACACAGATGACCATTGTCAACTGGACATGCCCGCAGTTATGGTTCCCTCTCCCGGCTCTCACCACTGAGGACAGGCAGCCCCAGAGGCGGCCCTTCCCTTCTGCCCAAAGGGACCCTTCTACTCTCCCCCACCTGGTGGGAATCATAGCACCTGACATCTCTCCTCGACATGGACTTCCCCTCCCAGAGGCCCTGGTTTCCCACTTACCTTCCGCCTGCTCTCAGAGGAGTCATGGAGTGCAGTGGTCCAAGATGCAGATAAGGGCTCCCACCTCAACATCATGGCCCCTGACCAGCCAGCCTTCCTGTAGCATCTGCCAGAGACAGTGACAGGGCCAAGATTTCTTCACCTAGAGAAAAGAGGGTTTCAGCAACGCAGACAAAGATAAATCCTGTAGATAACTGGATGAGGCACTTGAAATCACTCAGTGGCGTAGGCATCTTTTTAATCACCTTGGGAACAGGAGATAAGGGTGGAAAGCTATGATAATGCATTAGTTTCAAAAAACCTTCCACATCGAGTGTGCACTTTTAATTTGAAGCTCATAATTCACAAAAGAGGCCATCGAAAGGTTTTCGGGAAGGAAGTACATTCCAAAGAACAGGAAAGACACAAAAACGTTTTCCATAAATGCTAAGTACAGCACACGGCAGTTATTAGCCACAGTCTACACACGCTTTCCCATTAATGGAAAGGCTAAATCTTTTCCAAGTGTGACAAGTGGCATCCGATCACTCCCTAGGGATTCTCTGTTCTTTAGCCACTTAGTAATCGCAATAAATTTTTCTGTAGTTCCATTTAGAACATTATTCTCCAGGGGGGCATTCTAGTTTACTTTGAACAGCCTGTGACAAACATCCCCAACCAAGAGAGAAATGTTGAATTCAACCCACTCTCAGAGGCAGAGAAGCCTGCCCGGCCCAGGTAACTCGGAGGCAGGAAGGGCCTTGGGGGCCGGCTCCTCCTCTGGTTTGCCCTCTCACTTTCACAGCAAGAATGGGGAGTCCAGGCGGAGGGAAGGACATGCCCGAAGCATGCACCTAATTGATAGCAGATTGTACAGCAGGTCTGGGACCCTGAAATCTGAGATGACACCCAATTTAAAATAGAAGTTTTCTTCCTATGTCCCTTCTGTAACCACCTGGGGTGGACATGGAGACTCAGCAGCCAGACCCCCTTTCAGGAAGGACTGTACCACACTGTGGGAAGCATAGCCCCACACACAGCCACCAGCTCACAGGTCCTTCAGGGTCTGTCACAGCTGTGGAAGTCTATGCTCCCCAAGGTCACAGCCTTCCCGAGGCAGCCTGCCTCCTTTGACTAAGTGAGGCTGGGCATAAAGACCCAGCCATTTCTGCCCAATAGGGGCAATGCTGACGGGCCATATTCACTCCAGAAATCCCCCCTGAGCAAGCCAGGGTTTTATCAGACCTGCATCACATAGACTTCTTCCTCTGCTCTGTCTCGTTTCCTTGCCATTTCTTTCACAGATGCACATCTCACAGCCCAGACTGCCCCCCTCAGCATCTGTTTCTAGCAGACCCAACCTGCCCCACAGCCTCACCCAGGCTATGCCACACCCAGCTCTGTTAGCAACCCCCTTGTCCTCAACTGTGCTCATCGCCAATGTCCCCAACCTAATCCAGGCTTGAGCTATAGGCCACCATTCAGGGCAGCCCTCCTCACCCTGCCTCCCCAGCAAACAGCACAGCTCAGCACAGAAGAAGCTAGGACAGCTGGAGCGTCTCCCACAGGCCTCTGCCTGTCCACCTGAAGCCAAACCTGGACCTCAGCTCCTCTGGGATGACCCAGGATCCAGGGCTGGTCGAGCATAGTTGCATGTAAGTGCATAGATGCCCTCATGTCTTATCTCTGCAAGTTCATGGACAGCTCATATGCTGATGGCTCTCTTGGCATTTACTGGTTCTGCTTTAAGAGATGGGAAGTTTATAATGAAGGCAGGATTTCGGTGGAAAAACACAGGACACTTGAGTCCCAGTGAAGTTTGACTATTTATGGGTATGGTGACCATATGTCCAGTTTACCTGGAACAGTTCTGATTTATGCCTGTCAGGACACCATAATTACCAGTAGCACCTCCTTTCACTCTCAAGTGTCCTGGTTTGGTGGTGGTCACCAGTTTACAGGCCCTGTGACTTCAAAGCAAGTCTGTCTGACTGTCTATCCCCCTCCCCAGTCTCAGACATGCCGAGAGAGAGAGAGAGAGAGAGAGAGAGAGAGAGATTGAGAGAGAGATAAGTGGAAGGAACATGGTTCCAGGACAGACTTGGGCTTGAATGACCCCTGGACCAAGCACCAGCCCAGGGACTACGGACAAGTTCCTCAGTCTCTTTTTGCTTCACCTGAAGAAATGGAAGCACTACAACACACTGGATCTTTTATACATGGTCGTTGAGAATGTCATGTAAAATAACAGATATGAAGGTGCTTTGAAACTATAAAGGCCTATTCAGATGTCAAGTATGGACAAAATGAACAAAACAATGAATATTCGTTAAACGAGTGATTGATGGAGAGACTGACTGGCAAGGGAGAGAGGCTAGGCATAATTATTCTCAAAATGTGGCAATGATAACCAGCATTTTTTTTAAGTTAATGGGCCTCCCATCAAGAGGTAGAGTCTAATTCCTCTGCCCTTGAATGGGGCTGGACTTCTAATGAAGGGACTCCCTTCTAATGAAGAGCATGCAGCAGAAGTGACACTGTGACTTCCCAGGTGAGGATATAAAAGGTCCTTTAGCCTGGCTCTTCCTCTCCGTCCCAGCCACCATGATGTGGGAAAGCCCAGGCAAAAATAAAGAGGCCAAGTGTAGGGTTTCCAGACCTCAGCCCCAGCCAAGGTCCTAACAGCCAGCCTTTGAGAGCTACAGCCGCTGTTGACGGCAACCTCGGGAGAGACACCACCTGAGAACCACTAGCTAAGCCCAGTCAACGATAAGTGAAGGTTTTATTTAAGAAAAAGAAATCACTGGGCATGTGTTCTGCAAACCCAATGCTCCTCTTGGTGCGGACTGCCTCCAGGGATGAGGAAGGCCACACTAGGTGCCACTCTGCCTATGCAGCTGGGAACGGATGGCCCTGACAGCCGCCTCTGGGGCAGGACCGCCCAAAGCACTGTTTTCTTTAATAGCCAACTACAATTGTCACCTCCCCATTTATCTTATCTTTGAAATTACTTTTCCAGGCACTACCACCTGAAGTGGTTCCATTAGTTTCTTCGTTATGAAGCTTGTCCAGAATTTGAAAAAGATGTGTTCAACTTATTTACTGCACTTATCATTTCAGAACTTAAACTCACATTCACTTTTACAGTTCGCCTTTCCAGACTGAGGAAGGAGTCCAGTATTTTTCCTCACGCCCCCATTAGCAAATTGTGGTGCCTAAAACATTCAAGGCTGTGGATCTGTGCAAACTCCCAATGAAATGGGGTTTAACTAAATAGTTTTGTTAATATGTGGATGGTTTTAATTGGCTTTGAAGACAGCATGCGGGTTTTTGATTTGTGTAAAAGAATGTGACACATATTGTAATACTCGAAAATAAATGCATCATGCTCTGAACTGGAGGTTAAGATTCTTTTTTTTTAATATAATTTATTTTGGTATCACTAATCTACAATTATATGTGCAATATTATGGTTATTAAACTACCCCTTCATTAGGTCCCCCCCCAACCCCATTACAGTCACTGTCCATCAGCATAGTGAGATGCTATAGAGTCACTACTTGTCTTCTCTGAGTTGTACTGCTCTCCCTGTGCCCCCCCAACATTACATCTGCTAATCGTAATGCCCCTTTTTCCCTCTTACCCCTCCCTTCCCACCCATTTTCCCCAGTCCCTTTCCCTTTGGTAACTATTAGTCCATTCTTGGGTTCTGTGAGTCTGCTGCTGTTTTGTTCCTTCAGTATTTTTTCTTTGTTCTTATACTCCACAGATGAGTGCAATCATTTGATACTTGTCTTTTTCGGCTTGGCTTATTTCACTGAGCATAATACCCTCTAGCTCCATCCATGTTGTTGCAAATGGTAGGATTCCTTTTCTTCTTATGGCTGAATAATATTCCATTGTGTACATGTACCACATCTTCTTTATCCATTCATCTACTGATGGACACTTAGGTTGCTTCCATTTCTTGGCTATTGTAAATAGTGCTGCGATAAACATAGGGGTGCATCTGTCTATTTCAAATTGGGCTGCTGCATTCTTAGGGTAAATTCCTAGGAGTGGAATTCCTGGATCAAATGGTATTTCTATTTTGAGTTTTTTGAGGAACCTCCATACTGCTTTCCACAATGGTTGAACTAATTTGCAGTCCCACCAGCAGTGTAGGAGGGTTCCCTTTTCTCCACATCCTCGCCAACATTTGTTGTTGTTTGTGTTTTGGATGTTGGCCATCCTCACTGGTGTGAGGTGATATCTCATTGTGGTTTTAATCTGCATTTCTCTGATGATTAGCGATGTGGAGCATCTTTTCGTGTGCCTGTTGGCCATCTGAATTTCTTCTTTAGAGAAGTGTCTGTTCATGTCCTCTACCCATTTCTTAATTGGATTATTTGCTTTCTGTTTGTTAAGGTGCGTGAGTTCTTTATATATTTTGGATGTCAACCCATTATCAGATACGTTATTTATGAATATATTCTCCCATACTGTAGGATGTCTTTTTGTTCTACTGATGGTGTCCTTTGCTGTACAGAAGCTTTTCAGCTTGATATAGTCCCACTTGTTCATTTTTGCTTTTGTTTCCCTTGCCCGGGAGATATGTTCATGAAGAAGTTGCTCATGTTTATGTCCAAGAGATTTTTGCCTATGTTTTTTTCTAAGAGTTTTATGGTTTCATGACTTACATTCAGGTCTTTGATCCACCTTGAGTTTACCTTTGTGTATGGGATTAGACAGTAGTCCAGTTCCATTCTCTTACATGTAGCTGTCCAGTTTTTCCAACACCAGCTGCTGAAGAGGCTGTCATCTCCCCATTGTATATCCAAGCCTCCTTTATCAAATATTAATTGACTATATATGTCTGGGTTAATGTTTGGATTTTCTATTGGAGGTTAAGATTCTTAAGTATGATCTTATTACATGTTGAAAACTAAATTTTTCCTTGGGACTAAAGCTTCACAATCATAGTAGAAAACAGCCAGATGCATAATACATGCATCATGTCACCCCCATCAAAACTTTTCAGTTCCCTGCCATGCCTTGCCTTGCTGAAGCATGTGCATTTGCAAATGGATGGTAGCCACTGTCAGACCTTCAACCTGATACCCTCTACTTCCCACCAAAAGATCAGCTCTGGTAAATCTGATCTACTCACTGACTCCCAGACACACAGAGCTACGTCGTCTCTCCTCGTTGCATCTGTTTGCAATTCTGCCCCACATACCTGGAGTGCCCGCTGGCCCTCATCCACTTCCCCAAGTCCCTTCTGCATTTCTTTTTTCAGTCTTGACTATTTGTCAGCATTGATATTTTATAACTTAGAGGTTTTTCAAAAATATAAAGAGAATTTACATGTTTTTTAACTAAATAAAACTTTGTCTTGCAATTACCTCATGGACCCTTTTATCTAAGCACAATGTGTCTAAGATATAATGTGAGATCTTGATCTTATTTCTCCTATATCTTGAAACATATTATGATTCCATTACCTGGGAAATATGGTTACTTGTCGTTCCTCATTATTACTTATCAATTGTTCTCAGCTATGCTAAAAAAGACGAAAATAATGATGGAATTGTCTAGAAGGATGACGCAATAGGGAAGAAATCATCATCTTTCAGTTTTCTTATTTTCAAAAGAACTCCATCATCTTTCAAGAAGGTAGACAAGAAGGCAGCAGACACCATCTTTGTAGTCTGCTTCTAGCCTTCATTGAAAACAAATGACTATTCGGTTTTTTCATTTCATACCCTTAGAGGAAAAGAAAAGAAAATGGACAAAGGAAGACATTTTAAATTACTAGACAAGCCAGAAGATGAAATGAAAAGAGATAGACTGCAGCACTCTCGACTTTAGTAACAATGGTAAAATTTACCCTCTAAGTGAAATCTGAGATGACAGCATCCTAATGATTTTTCTCAAATTTAAGAATCACTGTGTGAACAACTTAATTTTGGGGGGCAAAAAGGAAATAGGATATTTTCATACAGTTGGTCCACCAAAGGGAGGACTTCCTCATGCTGTCATTTGTGATAAGAACCTGACCCTCCCCATTTGCTAAAATGACACGTGATAGCATTGTTTAATTTTTGATGTTTGTGCCTCAAAACTGACTTTAGACAAAGAGGTTTGCTGTGTTTGAATTCTTGTTAAAGTACCTAATCAAGTTATTTTTCACTATGCCTTTACTCTCACTTCTGTAAAGTATTCATACAATGACTTAAAATATAAAATATAAATACATAAGCCATTAAACCCTGACAGTAACTATTTTTCCTGGTGTCCAGAGGTTCAGGACCAACTGGAGTTCTGTCTACCTGCTGGAACCTTCTCTTCTGTTCCAACCCATCCTGAACTTTCCCTTTCCAGAAGTACTGTTCCAAAAACCTCCACCACAACCATAGCTTGATGTGGGCTATGTATGTGCTTGGTTTCTTATCTAAACCAAATCGTAAAGCTCTTTAAGGCAAAGATATTCAGTCAACAAACATTTGAGTAAGGATACAACAATAGGCAAATTGGAAATCATCCTTGCCTTTACGGCACTTGAGCTGTGGCAGTGACGGAACTTGGTCAAAGGAGAAAAAGTCAGAGCTTCAGAGCAAGACAGACCTGGATTTGAATTCTGGTATCACTACATCCTATCTTCAGAAACGTGGGGAAATTTCTTTGCTTTTCTGAATCTTGTTCTCTTTATCTGAGAAGTAGAAGTCCTACTTCCTTCTTTGAACAGGTGTGTATAACCTTGTTAGGGCTGCCATAAAATATCACAGACTGGGTGCTTTAAAAAAACAGAAATTCATTTTCCCCCAGTTGTGGAGGCTGGAATTCCAAGGTCAAGGTGGTGGCAAGGTTGGTTTCTCCTGAGGCCTCTCTCTCTCTTTGACTTGCGGTGGCGGCCTTCTTCCTGTGTGCCCCCAGGGCCTTCCTGCCTGGACCACTCTTCCCTGGTCTCTTCTTACAGGGACACTAGTCCTATTGGATTAGAGCCCCACCCTTATGACCTCATTTAAACTTAATTATCTTCTCAAGGCCCCATCTCCAAAAACAGTCACATTGGGGGATGGGGCTTCAACATAGGGATTTTAGTAGGACACAACTCAGTCCCTGGCTGGGCGCTATGGGAATTATAGAATATATCATATATATAATATACCAGGTTGTAATGTAAGCCCTGATAGTTGGCTTTTCTGTTTTGTAATGCAGATGCCTGACTGAAGCTTCGACTGCAAAGGCATCCACTCCAAAGAAGGCTGTCTCAAATACACACATTGCCAGTCACACAGCTGGATAAAGAGCCAGGCCCCTCATCACACAGGGCTCCTTTGTTTTAGAGATATCACTTGATTTCAGTAACTGAGCATGTGGGCCACTTGTTTTTCTTCCGGAGCTTATTCATGCCCTTAATTTTTCAAATTCACCAATAAAGGGTGAACCTGTGAAACCTTAGGCCCCCCCACTCTTGACCTCAATAGAGCAAAACCCCCAGCCCATGCACATACTCCCTCTGCCTGTGACCTCACTGTACGGCCCCAGGTGTGTAATTTCCAGATATTGTAAGTGATAAACCTTTATTTTTTCCAAGTTCCCTGATAGTTATTGCTGAAGGGTGTCTTGCAATCATAAGAACCACAAGAGCGGGTCCAGCCACAGCACTGGTTATTGATAGGCTGAGACCAGCATATGACACTGGTTCACAGTAGACACTCAGTTTAAAAGTATCTAATTATGATTAAAGTCTCTTGGCTCCCACGGCAGTACTTTTTCCACAAAGTTCTTGCAATAAGTTGAAACAACACATCACAGTCATTGCAGACTCTACTCATTAGACATTTTTTAGGACACTTTTTTCACATCTTCAAGCTAACCTGCACCTATTTCTTTATATGAGTATTTCTCTGTGTGTTTCCCCTCACAGGTAAGAGGGTAAGGTCCTTTATAGTGGGAATCATCTTCCATTCATTTGCTACATTAATGAATTTAACACTCTATGCACAGTCAGTACTTAATAAATGATATATCCTTGAACAAGCCTGTAACAATGGTGAACACATGGTAGGGACTCAGGACATACTTGGCGATTGACTGTTTCAGGGTGCCAGGTAGTTTTCACATACAGGGTAATAAGGAAAAGGAGAGGAAGTGTCCTGTATGGGTCAGAAGAACGGGTTCAAGTCTGGACTCAACCACTTTCTAACATGTGATTCCGAGCATGTTGCCTAACCTGACACTCCAGTCCTCATTTGTAAAGTGAGAATAATAATATCCATTCTGCATGGTTGTTTTGAAGTCAAAATGAGATAAATGTCTATGAAATCAACTATCCTCACTGGAGTGGAAGATCAGTAACTATTAGTTGAATTTATGAGTTCATCAGAATATGGGCCTCTAGGGAGGGGAGCAAGGGGCCCAAATGAATAAAACTGTTGTATTCCCACCAGCATTTTCCTCCAGGTAAAACTGGGTTCAAATGCACATCAGAGGTAGGTTTGAACTGAAAAGATGTGGTGGAGATGCCCCAAAAAGTTAACCTGGGGAAGGTTAGGCTAGGCTCTTAGTCCCAGTATTAAACCTTCAAGATTTTTCCAGCATACCCCTTCCCCCTGCCACACACACAGACACAAACATAGGCAGGAAGGTTTATTCTATGGGGCCCTTACCCCATATCCCAGCCCCCTCCCTAGCACTGGGGCTGAGGGAGAGGGGTGACAGATTCATGTCACACCATTCAGATGCTCTCTTTTGGTTGATTGCAGATCTGGGGCAAGGAAGTGCAAGACAATTCTGGAATGTACTTTGCCAGAAAACACAAAATGTTCAAAGACTAACAGGGTCAGCTCCAGACCCCAGACTCAACCTGAAGGACTCCCACTGGCCAAGTTTGGGAGCAATTTGAGTATCAAAAAGAACAATTACAGTAAGTGTTATGACAGGTTAAGTTTTTTTTCTAAAGAGCACTGTATCTATAGTGCTCCTACAGTGAGAGGCAGAAAAAGAGAAGGAAGATGGGGGAAAGCTCTTCTTTACAAGACTGTCACTTAAAAATAAGGAAAGAAGAATAGAAAATCATCACAACATCCAACATAATAACTGACTCAAAGATCATGAAAAAATATTGGATAAAAGTTATAGAGATGAATTGGATTAAAGACGGCAGCATGAGAGGTGAGACACAGGCTTCCTCCTAAAACTGCATATAATATGAATATATAATTAATACAACTAATCCTGAAAGAGCAACAGGAGAGAGGACTGCGCCAGACTGCATACACCTGGAGAAAAGAGCAGACCTCCCAGAACAGGGTAACATACCAAAGCTGTGGCCCGGCAGGACCCAAGCCTTCTCTCACCCCAGCTCACTGGTGGGAGAAAGAGAAACAGAGCAGAGAGGGAGTGGAGGCCTGAGACTGCTGAATACCCAACTCCAGAGACCTGCTCTGGGAGCACAAACCTACAGTTCATGGTGCTTGCATGATGCTCTCATGATTACAGGGTTGGAAAGCTAAGACAGGCAGAAATCCTGGAGAGACTGAGATTCCAGCTGCTTGTGGAAAGCAGGGATCCGTATCCAGTTGCTCTGGAGCAAAAGAAAGGCAGGCAGTCTGAGAGACTTCCTAACAAGGAAGCCCTTAGCAAGAGGGCTGCTAAAAGGGCAAGGATTGCACAGAGCTTACTGCTCAGGAGAGAGGACAGGTAGACAAAATTGTCCGGGTGCACTCTGCCCAGCAGGTTGGGAGCTTTGCCATATAGACTCTCATATTTAAGGAGGAAAAAGAAATCTTAGACGATCTTCAGGTGCTCCAGCTCCCTGGCTGGCTACACAGCCCCCTCTGTGATATGCAGCCTACTGTGCCTTTCTCCCAGCCAGCTCCAC
The DNA here is from genome assembly GCA_032199065.1 of Smutsia gigantea. NCBI lineage: Eukaryota > Metazoa > Chordata > Mammalia > Pholidota > Manidae > Smutsia > Smutsia gigantea. The sequence goes on from JAVSCE010009840.1 coordinate 38,976, forward strand.
CTGGCTTGCAAACCGGCAAACCCTACCCTGGCATTAGCCTAGCCAAAGGGAAGATCTGTCTACAGCAACTACAAATGCAAATGATAGAGGCTTACACCTGTGTGCTCATCCCACTGGTTCAGGCAGTGGAGACAGGCATAGCGGCCGGCTGGCAGGAAACAGCTCTTTCCTCCCCCTAGGCACCAATACCATGCCCCTGCAACCCCCAACATTGCTTCAGGGGCTGAGCAGCTCCAGGGAGTAGAGCTTCTGGACACAAGAGGGCGCCATATACAAATATGAAATGCCAAAGTAATCTGGTTCAGAGTAAAATTATTAATACAACTCCCAAGAAAGATTTAAATGACATCGACCTCATGACTCTTCCTGAAATGGAGTTCAAAATAAAAATCCTTAACGTGCTCATGGAGGTACGGAAAGATATTCAAGAACTCATGAATTCCGGTCAGAGATCCAATCATTGAAGAGCACAATGGAGGGTATTAAAAGCAGATTGGATATGGTGGAGGAGACGATAAATCAAATAGAAACTAGAGAAGAGGAATACAAAGAAGCTGAGACACAGAGAGAAAAAAAAGATCTCTAAGAATGAAAAAATATTGAGAGAATTGTGTGACCAATCCAAACGGAACAATATTCGCATTTTAGGGGTACCAGAAGAGAGGAGAGAGAAAAAGGGATAGAAAGTGTCTTTGAGGAGGTAATTACTAAAAACTTCCCCAATCTGGGGAAGGAGATAGTCTCTCAGGCCATGGAGATGCACCAACACAAGGGACCCAAGGAAGACAACACCAAGACATATAGTAATTAAAATGGCAAAGATCAAGGATAAGGACAGACTATTAAAAGCAGCCAGAGAGAGAAATAAGATCACATACAAAGGAAAGCCCAGCAGGCGATCATCAGACTTCTCAACAGAAACCTTACAGGCCAGAAGAGAGTGGCATGATGTATTTAATGCAATGAAGCAGTAGGGCCTTGAAACAAGAATACTTTATCCAGCAAGATTATCATTTAAATTTGAAGGAGGGATTAAACAATTTCCAGATAAGCAAAAGCTGAGAGAATTTACCTCCCACAAACCATCTCTACACTGTATTATGGAGGGACTGCTATAGATGGAAGTATTCCTAAGGTTTAATAGCTGTCACCAGAGGTAATAAAACCACAGTAAAGAAAGTAAAGTAGAACAGCTAATTACTAAATAAATGCAAAATTAAATTAACTATCCCCAAAGTCAATCAAGGCATAAACAAAGAGTACAGAATATGATACCTAATATATAAAGAATGGAGGAGGAAGAAGAAGAAAAAAGAACCTTTAGATTGTGTTTGTAACAGCATATTAAGTGAGTTAAGTTAGACTCTTAGATAATAAGGAAGTTAACCTTGAACCTTTGGTAATCACGAATCTAAAGCCTGCAATGCCAATAAGTACATACCTATCAATAATCACCCTAAATGTAAATGGACTGAATGCACCAATCAAAAGACACAGAGTTCACCGAATGGATAAAAAAGCAAGATGCGTCTATATGCTGCCTACAAGAGACTCACTTTAAACCCAAAGACATACACAGACTAAAAATGAAGGGATGGAAAAAGATATTTCATGCAACTAATAGGGAGAAAGAGACAGGAGTTGCAGTACTTGTATCAGACAAAATAGACTTCAAAACAAAGAAAGTTACAAGAGACAAAGAAGGACATTACACAGTGATAAAAGGATCAATCCAACAAGAAAATATAACCATTATAAATATCAATGCACCCAACACAGGAGCACTTACATATGTGAAACAAACACTAACAGATTTAAAAGGAGAACTAGATTCATTCTAGGAGACTTCAACACTCCACTCACTCTGAAGGACGGATCAACCAGAGAGAAAATAAGTAAGGAGATAGAGGCACTGAACAACACAATAGAACAGATGGAGCTAACAGACATCTACAGAACTCTACACCCAAAAGCAGCCGAATACACATTCTTCTCAAGGCCTGAGAAGGAAGAATAAAGCTGGGAGGATTATGCTTCCCAACTTCAAGCTCTACTTCAGAGCCACAGTAATCAAGACAATTTGGTACTGGCACAAGAACAGACCCATAGACCAATGGAACAGACTAGAGAGCCCTGATATAAACCCAACCATGTATGGTCAGTTAATATATGATAAAGGAGCCATGGACATACAATGGGGAAATGACAGCCTCTTCAACAGCTGGTGTTGGCAAAACTGCACAGCTACATGCAAGAGAATGAAACTGGATTATTGTTTAACCCCATACACAAAAGTAAACTCAAAATGGATCAAAGACCTGAATGTAAGTCATGAAACAATAAAACTCTTAGAAGACAACATAGGCAAAAATCTCCTGAATATAAGCATGAGCAACTTCTTCCTGAACGCATCTCCTCGAGCAAGGGAAACAAAAGCAAAAATGAACACATGGGAACACATCAAACTAAGAAGTTTCTGTATGGCAAAGGACATCATCAACAGAACAAAAAGGCATCCTACAGTATGGGAGAATATATTTGTAAATGACATATCCAACAAGGGCTTAACATGCAAAATATATAAAGAACTTATATGCCTCAACACCCCAAAAAAGCAAATAACCCAATTAAAAAATGGGCAGAGGATATGAAGAGACAGTTCTCCAGAGAAGAAATTCAGATGGCCAACAGACACATGAAAAGATGCTCCACATCACTAATCATCAGGGAAATGCAAATTAAAACCACAGTGAGATATCACCTCACACCAGTAAGGATGGCCAGCATCCAAAAGACTAAGAACAACAAATGCTGGCGAGGATGTGGAGAAAGGGGAGCCCTCCTACACTGCTGGTGGGAATGTAAGCTAGTTCGACCATTGTGGAAAGCAATATGGAGGTTCCTCAAAAAACTAAAAATACAAATACCACTTGACTCTGGAATCCCACTCCTTGGAATTTACCCTAAGAATACTTCTCAGATTCAAAAAGACAGATGCACCCCTATGTTTATCGCAGCACTTTTTACAATTACCAAGATATGGAAGCAACCTCAGTGTCCATCAGTAGATGAATGGATAAAGAAGATGTGGTACATATACACAATGGAATACTATTCAGCCATAAGAAAGAAACAAATCCTACCATTTGCAACAACATGGATGGAGCTGGAGGATATTATGCTCAGTGAAATAAGCCAGGCAGAGAAAAACAAGTGCCAAATGATTTCCCTCATTTTTGGAGTATAACAATGAAGCAAAACTGAAGGAACAAAATAGCAGCAGACTCAGAGATTCCAAGAAGGGACTAGTGGTTACCAAAGGGGAGGGGTGTGGGAGGGCGGGTGGGGAGGGAGGGAGAAGGGGATTGAGAGGTATTATGTTTAGTACACATGGTGTCCGGGGTCACAGGGAAGACAGTGTAGCACAGAGAAGGCAAACAGTGAATCTGTGGCATCTTACTACCCTGATGGACAGTGACTACATTGGGGTATGGGTGAGGACTTGATAATATGGGTAAATGTAGTAACCACATTGTTTTTTCACATGAAACCTTCATAAGAGTGTATATCAATAATACCTTAATTAAAAAAAAAGAAAATACATCTGCAAAAAAATAGTTATAGAATATTAAGGTTATCACCCCACAGATTCTTTATTGATTAGAACAGCAAAATGCATCATTGCAATGGAAAGACCTGGTGTCTTCACTAAGTAATCAAGCTTAGTATCACCAGAAGTTGCCTCCCAGTGTGATAAAATAAGAAGTATACACATCACCTAGGTAATTGTTTCACCAAAAAAAAATGCTTTATCTGAATCTCGTCATGAAGAGACACCAGACAAATCCAGAAAGAAAGACCATCTGCAAGGCAACTGGCTTGAATGCTTCAAAACAGTCAAGGTCAAGAAATACAAAAGAAGATGGTGTGACTGTTCTAGATTTTTAAATGACCCAAAATATGCAATATAAAAACCTTGACTGGATCCTTGTTGAAAAAAAATTACAAGGAAAATTTGGAATGCTTGGGAAATTTTGAATATAGACCGGACATTAGATGATACTGTTTATTTGTGGTTAGTTTTCTTAGGTGTAGTAAGGGTAGAATGGCTTGGAAGAAGGATGTCTTTGCTTTGGGAGAGCACACTGAAGAATTCAGGAGAGAACGGTCATGATATCTACAACATGTTTTCAAATGGTTCAGCCAAAAAACAGCATGTGTGTGTGGGGAGACAGAGAAAGCATATGACCGTGGCAAAATGTTCAGTGATGAATCTGATGGTTCTATTCTTTCAACTTTTCTATGGGGCTTGAAAATTTCCAAAATAAACTTAGGAGCAAATCATCTCTTTCCTGGGAAGCTGCAATTAGGATTTAGAAATGTTAAGCCATTCTGGGTGGGTCACTCAAAACCGAAAAATTGAGGGTAGTTTCTTGTTAAGAAAAAAAAATTTTTTTAAGGACAAGTAAACCCAGAAACTGAAGGCGGCCACTTTCTACCACACACTTGGAAAAGTGGAGAAAACCAGCCCAGATTGAGAGATGGAAGAAACACATGACCGAAATGATGCAAAAACGAGAGACCACACAGTGCCAAAGACAGAAAGCACAGAGAGACAGACAGTGGCTCCTTTTACTAGAACTTTGGTTCTTAAAGGGATGCATCATTATTACCCAAAGTCCATAGTTTACATTGGGGTTCACTCTTGATACTGTTCCCTCTATGGATTTGGAAAAATGTGTAATAATATGTATCCACCATGATAGTCTCTCATATAATAGTTTCACTGCCCAAAAATCCTCTGTGCTCTGCCTTTTGAGCTCTCTCTCCACTAACCCCTAGCAACCCCTGATCTTTTTACTGTCTCCATCATCTTGTCTTTTCCAGAAGGTCATGTAGTTGGACTTGTACAAAAAGTAGCCTTTTCAGATAGCTTCTTTCACCTGGTTATAGGCATTTAAGTTTCCTCCATGTCTTTTCATGCTTGGTAGCTCATTTCTTTTTAATGCTGAATAATATGCCATTGTCTGGATGGACCCCAGTTTATTTACCCACTCACCTCCTGAAGGACATCTCTGTTGCTTCAGGTCTGGGCAATTATGAATAAAGATGCTATGAGCATCTGCACACAGGTTTTTGTGTGGGCATAAGTTTTCAGTTCCTTTGGGTAAACACCAAGGAGCATACATCATATGGTAAGAATGTGTTTAGTTTTGTGAGAAACCACCAAACTGTCTTCCAAAGTGGCTGAACCATTTGCATCCTCACCAGCAATGAATGAGAGTTCCAGTTGCTCCATGTTCTCGCTAGCATTTGGTGTCAGTGTTCCAGATTTGGGCCATTCTAATAGGTGCGTAGTGGTATCTCATTGTTATTTTAATTTGCATTTCTCTGATGATGCAGGATGTCGAGCATCCTTTCATGTGCTTTTTTTTGCCAACTGTATATCTTCTATGGTGAAGTGTGTGTTAAAGTCTTTGGCCTATTTTTTAATCAGGTTGCTTGTTTTCTTATTGTTGAGTTTTAAGAGTTCTTTGTATATTATAGATAGTAGTCCTTTATCAGAGTGTCTTTTGCAAGTATTTTCTTCCAGTTTGCAGCTTGCTATCTCACTGTTTTGGCATTGTCATTTGCAGAAAAGTTTTTTATTTTAATGAAGTCCAGCTTATCAGTTATTTCCTTCATGGCATTCCTTTGGTGTCATATCTGAAACATCTCCACGCTCAAGGTCATCTACGTTTTCTCCTATCTTATTGGAGTTTCAGTGTTGTGTTTTACATTTAGGTCTATGATGGATTTTGAGTTAATTATTGTGAAGGGTATATAGTCTGTATCTAGATTCATTCATCCACATGTGGATGTGCAACTGTTCCAGGAACTTTTGTTGAAAAGACCATCTTTACCTCCATTGAACTGCCTTTGCTCTTTTGTCAAAGATCAGTTGACTGTATCTATGTGGGTCTCCAGATGAATTTTTACTTTCATTTTTATGCCTTTTAATAGTCTAATTTTTGTTGTTACAATGAGCACACGCTGCTTATATAGTCAGAAAAAGAAAACTATTTTCATTTTGGGGGAATACACCATTTTCCATTCCAGAAGTGGTCTTCTCATCCTTAGAAATTACTGGGATAGCTAGCTGGTTGTGTGATGAAACATTGATTCATTTAGCAAATATTTCCATCTGAGAGAATATTGTATTGCTTGCCAACACTCTGGATGTGTCTTGAATGTCTTCTCACTTAACCTTAAGTTTTTTTCTCCCTAATTCACTAGATAAATATTGCTGTAATAACATGAGACATAATTTTGAAAAGAAGAAAAAATCACCACGTCAATAATTTCTTTCTTTCTTTTTTCCCACCAATCTGTGTCCATATCATTTTACCCACTTGTAATCATCTGGCCTTCCTTTACTTCTTACTTCTGAATCTATTGCTCATTCATTTCAAGCCCTCTGGAATCTATTCATATTTGGAGCATATACTGCCTTGTGTTAATCCTAAATGCATTTTGCAGGCTCTAAAGGCTATGGTGTGCTGCAGACAGCATCCCGTCTCATTCTTGCCTGTGTGCCCAGCCCCCAGCATGGTGCCTGGCATGAAGGAGGCCCTCAGTCCATGCTTGTGAATGAACAAGAATATGTACAGTTACGTGGGCAGGGAGGGGGTGGTCTGTATGTGTTTAGATAATGCACATGCACAAAGCTATAGAATGCAAATAAGAATGTTTCTGTCCCAACACTAAGCCCTGACTCAGAGCCCTCTGGTGCCTTTGTCTCCAAGCAGCAGGGAATCCAAGCAGAAAATTCCCCATTAATAGTTCAATAAAACATTCAGGTCCTGGATGCAGCCCCATGGAGGCTGTGTGGCAGCCTGGAATACAGATGTGCTGTCTCAGGAGGGAGTCCTATTCTCATTTAGTCTTATCTGTCATTAGGAGTCTGAACTCCTGGGGCCAGGCCTGGGTAACTCCCCCATACTGGTGGGCAAAACGACTGCAAAAGGCAGAGCAAAGTTTTGGCAAGCACCAGTTAGTGTCTGAAAAAGTTCTCCTGGCGGTCTGCACTCAGTTTATTCGCCCACCTTTCCCTTGGAGAAACAATTGCATTATCTTAACTGACCATGTGGCTTTGGATTTTTTTAGACACTGTGCTCATGTGATTCAACAAGCTACATTTTGCATGTAATCTAATGGTGCCAGCTCCTGAGGGTGCTTGGTAAAACTCTTTGATTGTAATGATAGTAGACGGAGCTGGAAGTACCAGCTGCGTATGCGCGTGGCCGTTGGAGGCCCAGGGTGGGCAGAGGGTGTACACAGGAGGGAGAAGGTCACCGCAAGGTTCTTAACAAATGTCTTTTAATTAATGCAAAAAACAGGCTTAGAGATCCATTATTTTATTTTGCAGAGGACTAAAATAATTTTCTTTCTCAAAAGAAAAAAAATCTGTTTTGTATTTTCCTCTTCCAGACCCACGAAATAGCTTTGGAAAGACAGACATCTTGCTGTCAGTTTGGTGAAATGGCATTCTAGGCGCTTTAAGCCAGCAACTGTTTGGAGAGAGGGAGGAAAAAGGGGCATTCTCTGTTAGGCACAGGTTCAGACTACAGCTGGCTGTCAGGCCTCTGATGGTGGTGGTGAAGGAGAAATGTAAGTTCATCTAGAAACAGGAAATGTCAAGAGATTGCAAGATTTTCATGTGACATTATTTGCTGAAAAAATAGAAAGCTTTCAGTGCGGTTGCTTGACGATTTATCTATTTCTAGCAGGATTCTGAGGCTGCAGTCATCCACATAGAGGGAGGCACATAAAGACAGAGGAACACCTCCACAGACACTCCTGCTCTCTCCAGTCAACATGCATTTAGTGTCAGGCCTATCTTCACACTCCCAAAACAGTGCCTTGAGCACACATCACCCCCTGCGCAAAAACTTCTAATGTCTTCCCATTGCCAAGGTGAAGTACAAATTACTGAGGCCCCATTCAAGGCCTTCTATGTCTCACCCAGCTTGCATGGCCAGGCCCTTCTCCTGCTGGTACTCTCTGCAAAGCCCCCTGGGATCCAGTTCACCTGACCTGGTCACTGTCTCCTGCCTCCCCCCATGTCCACCTACCCAGATTTCACTCATCCTTCAAGACCCCACTCAAACCTTCCCTGTCAGCCAAGCCTTTCCCACCAGCCCAGCCGAGGGACTCTGTTGCCCTTACACACCCACATATCTCTGGCTAACAGGGCAAGAGGCTTACATATCCTTCTCAGTTTCTGCAGCTTGTCTTCCACACCAGCCTGGGAGGGATTTTAGAGTAGTGATTTTTATTATATTTCATTGACTCTATTGCCAATTAATATATGCCTTGTATATGTCCACAAATGTGTGGTGCTGAATCAATGCACGTGGGATGGATTGACTTCCCTCTGCCTGGCACAGTGCTCAGCTGGAGAGGCACTGGAGAGAATGAATGGAAGTTGCTTCCTCCAGGTGGTGTACAGTCCCCTGGATAGGCAGGGTGTGAAACCGGCGGAAAACAGCAGGGGGCGCACTATGCAATACAAACTGCAAGTCAGTAGGTACGGGCAAAGGTCCCACAAAGTGCAATGGAAGTTCATTTTTATTTAGTTATAAGAGGTGGTTGTACATGACATAGTCCTGAGGGATAACCCTTATGTTTTGTATTCGTAGGCTACCTTAGAGTTTTCAAAGCCCCTTCATTTACATTAACTGAATAAATTTCACGCCAATATTGTTAGGTATTACTGTGGCCATTTTAAACAACAAAACAAGGTCTCGGAAGCAAGACTGATTCGTCCAAAGTCACATGGCAGCTAAGGGGCTACCCTGGGACTCAAACCCAGGTCTTTAGAGCAAATCCCATGGGCTATGCCATGCACCCCCCCTACCTTCCAATTCTATCATTCATTGCCTTTAAATTAGAATTTTGGAGCAAGATATTGAAGCAAAATGAAATGTCATTGAAAAAATATTAGGCGAGCTGCTGTATATAGGATAGATTGAAAAGAGAGAGAGAGGGAGAGCTGGGAGTTCTGACAAATGGCAACAAAGATGAAATTGATTACACTTGATAACACCCCAAATCCAAAGGATAGGGAAAGAGGGAGAAGGAAGACATCTAGGGTTATAAAACTGAGGGGCTATGAGGATGTTATTGCCAACACTGGAAATGTAGAACAGGAGCTAGTTAAAGGGAATATGACAATATCCTGTGGGCTGTCAAGGTGACATGCGAGCAAGCACCTCCTGAAGGCACCAGAAGTCCAAGGGGAGATTTTGGCTGGAAGGACACCTCAGAGTCCCCCAAGGGGTGGAGCTGTGAAAGGTAATGAGCTCACATACAACACTGGTGCCCAACCCAGCAGTCGGACAAGCTAGAGAGGGGTTGTATCCCCAATGCGGAACAAATGTTTATGATGGAATGTTATAGAACATAAGGATATTGGAGCCCTCCCCCTGCCCCCAGGGCATTCAGATATTGAACCCACAGAGAAAAACTGCACCATCCCACAAAACTTCTCAGGGACCGTGATCGGAGACATCTCAAGTGGCCAGAAGCCCTCTGTTCAGAGCATGGAGTTTCTTAAGTTGCTATGACCTTCACATTCCAAGTTTCAGGATACATCTCCCCGTGGTGATGGGACTCTTAAGACATAGCCATGGGAACACATGGGTGTTCCAGGCATGCTCTGATATAGCAAAGAGGGACTTACATTGTCACCTTAGTCACTCGGTGTCCCTCTAGTTCCCTTTCCAGGGTTTTGTTCCCCATTATATGATGGGAACAGCATCATTTTTACCCCGTTAAGGGCTGAACTGTGCCCTCCCTACCCAAAAGATTTGTATGTTGAAGTCCAAACCCCTAGGATCCCAAAATGTGACTGTCTTAGCAGAGGTGATAAAGGTTCAATGAGATCATCGGGGTGGGTCCTAGTCCAATCTGTGTCCTTATAAAGGAGAGGAAATTAGGACACAGACACACACAGAAAGATGACGGAAGATGCAGGGAGAACATGGCCCTCTGCAACCCAAGGAGAGGGGCCTCAGAGAAGCCAAGCCTGCCGAAAACCCTCATCTCAGACCTCCTCCCAGCCTCCAGAGCTGTGAGCAGATACGTGTCTGTTGCGGAAGCCCCACCAGTCTGTGGGATTTTGTTAAGGAAGCCCTTGCAGGCTAGTACATCCCGTCACCCTCGTACTTGCCCATACTGAAGCCCAGCTGCTACTCTTCGGTCCTCTCAGAGCCTGCGATTGATCCCCAGCATCTTAACATTTTGTTCGAACAATAAGATCGATATCATGTCATCTCTCCCTTCTCACTTGAACTTCTCTTTCAGTTTCCAGTCTGATCTACAACTCACACCTTATTATGCATCTCTAATTCTCAGGTGGTTAGAGCCTCATAGCATGTGCTGTCCTGGCCGCCACTCAGGAGCATATGTCCTGTCTCTGGGGCCAGCTTCTGGAGAGCGAGGACACCTGAGTCCAGCTCCCCTTTGTTCTCACAGCACCTAGCACAGCCCTCGGCTGGGTGCTATGGGTTATAAAACCTACACACATGAAGGAGATAATTGTGTGCCTGGAAATTGTATTTGCCTAAATCTTCATTTATTTACTCACGGATCACTCACTCTTACTAGTCAGTAAAATTCAACTTTCCCTCAATAGCACAAAAGCCCATCCGTTTTTGGAAGCAAAGTTGTGGAGAAACATGGGTGTCTCTCTGTGTTAAAAATCCATGTTCCAACCTGAGGTGCTTTCACATGTGGGAAGGGTTTGCCCTCTCTGAAAATAAGCAGCAGCTTTTCCAGTTGGGACCCTGCTGGCGTGGTTACCAAGGAGACCGTTTGGCCGTAGGTGCTGTAATTAATCAGTAAATTCCTAGCAGCCCAAATACCTGGTGGTGAGCAGCTCTGTACTTCAGCGGGGAAAATTGCTGGGTGGGTGGAGGTGCGGGAGTTCAGCGTGGGAGCCCAGCTAGAGCTACCCTCTTCCCTTTGTGCTCCCGCTACAGAAATTTCCTGGTGACTGTTTCAAGAGCTTCTGAAAACTTACCTGAACGGAGTCTGATTCCTGAAGCCGCCACGGTAGGGCCTCCCTGTTGCAGAAGGATGGCAAGCTGGCCTGGGCAGAAGTGGCTGCACGGCTTCCTCATCTCTAGAAATAAGGCTGTGCACCTTTCCTCTCGGATGATTTCCGCAGATGCATGTTGTCAGTCAGAAGAGCAGCAGGCAGCTTGCCACTTTGGTGTCCGGTTACTGCAACCAGGGAAGCCCCAGAGCCCAAGGCTCTGTGATTCAGCAGCAAAGTGCCATGAGACAGCCTTCGAGTGACGGTGAGTGCCACAAAATTTGCACCCTTTCTAGTGGGCTCTTGCTTTCCCGAGAGGCAAGGTTCTCACAGCCCAACCCAGCTGTGGCTGCAGACTCCCTCCCTGGGCTCGTTCCTGTCCATCCCCTCCATGCTCTCTAGAAGACAACCACCACGACAGGCAGCTTCATTCGACCCAAAGCAGACTTCCAGGTCGTTTAGTTCAACCCTTTCATTTGGCAAATGAAGGAGAAGTTCAGAGAAGCCGTGACTTATCACTCTTACTTTTTCTTTCCCTCAACTGCAACGGAACAAAAGCATTTGGCTTCCAGACATCCCCTGGAATAACTAGGTGCTCAAAGGCAGGCATATCATTTAAGATGATTTTCTTGAGCATGTAACAGAAAATCCAAGTAAGTGATTTAAACAAAACATGGCCAATTAAAGTTATCAAAGGTCCAGTGAACAGCCTCTGTACTGTGGCTTTGTAGTCTCCGCCCACCCTGGCTCTGGCCTGGCCTCATGACTGCTGTTAGCCAGTAAATGCAGCAGAAGAAATGAAGTAACAGCTCTGATCTTAGGCCTCAAGGGATTCTACATGCTTCTGCTTGTTTCCTTGTTCCACTGGGCTTACACTTCAGCCTTGCCATGAGGCCTTGCCATGGCAGCCCGCTGAAGGGATATGAGCAACATGTGAAGGATAATACACATGGAGAACCCAGGTACCCCCTGCTGACAGCCAGCCAACTTCTTGAAGCTAACATGCAGAGGACTGCAAATTCACGAGGGATCCAAACTGAAGGCCCAAGAACTGCCCTGATGACCGCAACCTAAATTAATGCTTTATTGTTTAAGCCTCTGACTTTGGTGTGGATTATTATGCAGCAACAGCTAGCTGAACCTTGTCTAACATTTGAAATAACTGTTTGCTTTTTCTCTTTAAAAAGAAATTGGACTGTGGACATCCAGGATTGGTATGGCCGCTCCAGAGTTATCAGGGACCCAGAATCCTTCTACCCTTATGCTCCATCATTTTTTATCCATGACTTCATCCTCAGAGTTGTCTCATGATCCAAGATAACTGCTAGAGCTCCAGCCATCACATTTGTGTTCCAGGGAGGAAGGTAAACAAAGAAGGGGCCAATTCTAGCTAAACTGGCCGCCTTTAAAAGAGCTTTCCTGTAGGCCCCACCCACTGACTAGCAGCTTGATTCTCACTGGATACCTTTAGTTGCAAGGAAGCCTGGGAAGTGTTACCTTTTAGCAGGGACTCCCCCACCTAAAATGAAATGAAGGGTAGTGTTTCATAAGGAAGAACAGGGGAATGGGGAATGGTAGGCAACCAGCAATATCTGCCACAGCATGTGTGATATCAAGCTCCAGGCCTGGGACCCCAACATATAGCAGGAAACAAAACTGATCACATAGCATGTCAATTTCTCAGAGTTCACACTGATGGCTTTGACCTGTAGTGACAAAGGTAAGGTTCAGGCAATCAAGATCTAAGTGAGAAATCGTGAGTACACTGTTCTCCCGAGCACTTGTGCTGTGAATACAGATGAAAGGGAATTTTTATTCTTAGAATTTGCTCTTAGTCTGGGGCAGGTGCTTTCTTTGTATACATTTTTTTTATTGAGATATAATTCAGATAACATTCACCATTTCACAGCATACAGTTCAGTGGTTTTTAGTATATTCACTATGTTGTGCAACCGTCAGCAGTATCTAATTCCAGAACATTTCCATCACCCCAGAAAGAAACCCCATACCCATTAACAGTCAGAGCAGATGCTTTCTTTGACCCCTCTCCACCTGGTCACAGATCCATGGCCACCTAAGAGGGTGCTTGAGCTCCCTGGACAACACAGGCTCAAACCCTGGGCTTTGGACTCTTCTTGGGAGAGCCAAGGAGGAGGTCATGGTGCAGTTTGCCTAGGGCAGAAAGGCAGATCCACAAAGACTCTGCATCATCTAAACATCCCTGGATGGGCTGCCCAGGAGCTACCTTCCCATGGGGAAGGGAAGGAGGCTGCAACCTGAGCCCAGGGACATATTCAACAGCTTCTGAAACTTGGGGGCACTTGGTGGTGACACCCTAAAAGTACAGCAGTTGTATGTTGACAGGGGACTTCTAGATTCAGTTGGTGGTGTTTAATGTGAAAAAGGATGAAAGGGATGCAGAATTCACATTTACTAAAGGTCTCCTGTTCTGGATACAAACGGGATCTTGTTTTCCTACTCACAACCATCCTGGGAGGTATTATACCCATTTTTCAGAAGGAGGACTCAGGTTCGCAGGGAGAAGTGACTTGCTCTGACAAGAGAGCTAGCATTTCAGACACTTCATCCTGAGTCTCCAGGCTCTGCATTTTGCATTGCGCCATGCCGCGGGCACCTGTGAAGTGCCCCCTGACCTGGCCCATGGCAGGAAGAGCCACTCCGTTGAGTGGCCTTATTGTTACAGCTTATGGGGCCGTGGCAGTCGGAAGTCGCCTGGTTCAGCTCTGCTCTGGGCTCCTCTGTGCCGGTGGGAGCCGGGCTGGAGCTTCCCCCTCATCCTGCCCACTTCCTTTCCTCTACTCTTCAGCCAAAAAGATTGTTCAAGAAGACTCCAGGACTAGGGTCTGCTTCGTCACTGTCACAGAAGTCTCCTGGTCTGACAGACTTGCCAGAGCTCCTGCCGGTCCTGCAGAACTCTGGGAGCGAAGGGGAGGCAGCTGTGGGATCCTGGCTGAGCAGAGCCCAGGTAAGGCAGGCTTGAGAAGGGGCTGTCGGGGCAGTTGGTGTCCCGGGGCTGAGCACAGAGCCAGGGCGGAAGGGCCAAGGAGGAGTGCAGGTTCCGCCGCTCCCTTGATGAAGGGGGTCAGCGCGTGTGTGTGTCATCGAGGTGGGCAGGGAGAGGGAGGGCCGTGAGGGTGGTGGGGAGGATATATAACCAGTGTGGCTGATCCAGCGCGAAACCGAGCCTCGCATCGGAGGAGCCCGACTGATGACAGCTCTCAGGTAGGCGGCTGCATGCATACCCAGCCCCAGGACCACTGCCGCGCCCCGGGAGCAGGGCACGGGGCTCCCCGCGGCCTCTCTCCCAGGATGGATGCTGCTGACCTCCTGCGAGATGATGTTTGCATTCTCCGTGTCTTATTCTCAGTGCTCGGATGAGGGGGCAGGGGTGGGTTGAGGTTTTTATCCTGAAGAGAGATGCAGCAAAAAAGCAAGAGTTGAACTTGGAAATGAGGAAAAGTTTTGCTTCCCCAGATATGGCCCCTACTTTGTTGCTACGGTGGAGAAAAGGTGGCTGAGTTAGGGGAGGGCCCGGCACCTGCGGGGGCTGGGGGCTGCCTTTCGGGACAGCCCTCAGCCCTTGGGAAGCCCCTGGCACCCTGGTGAGGAATTTCTCTTTGTGGCTGACTTCCTTTCTTTCCTTCCCCCACAGTGTGTTCTGGCTGGTTTTCAGCATATCACTGAACTTGATTTGGCTTTGTGTTTTTAATCCCGAGGGCAGGCACCCTATCCCTTACGCGCTGCGTAGAAATTGCTAGTAAGGAGGTGGGGAAAGTCCGAGCCAGGGCGTTGTTCTCTGCCAGTCCGGGGCTGAACGCGGTCGCGGTTGTGCATTCCACATGGATTTCTACAGGGATGACCTTGGACTCCCAGACCCTGACCTAGTGGGCGGTGTCTCTTCTGTCTTGGCATCCTTCTCCCGGAGCCCCCAGTCTTTCCCACCTAAGGTCTCCGCCCACGTCCCGTGGAATAGCACGTCGGGAAGTCAGCCCAACTCTCCCTGTTGCTCAGCCTCCTCTCATTTCTCCTCTCTTTGTGCGGCTCGCTCCTCGCGCGCTGGCGGTTCCCTCCCTCCATTCCCCGTCCCTGCTTCCCCTCATCTCCCTCCGATCATGGGCAAGTTCTGGGGGGAATTTCAAGCAAGCAGGATGATTTGGGAAATGGACTATTTAAAGAAAGCTGCTTTGGACTTGAATACCCTGATCCTGGCTTAAACATCTGTGTTTTGCTTCCTCCGGCAGCTCATAATTGCCCCAATTATAACCAATAACATTGTTCAGCAGAGTAACAAAAGATGAGCTTTGCACGGCATTCGCCAGCAAGCCATAACTGGAGTTTTCAACACAGAGGGGGAAAAGTAACTGCCTGGCTGCTTATCAAAACCACCCAGAGAAATCGCTGCTCTTTCCCACCGCCTGTGGGCAGCGGCTGCACGTACACTCATCTGTCGTGTTTATAAAGTGTGGCAGGGAAATAGTGTATACACTTCCACCGATGCTGTGATGTGGTTAACAAAAAGGATTAGTGTTCCTTAGGGCTTGCAGGGGGTGGGGGTGGGGGGTCCGTGGAAAGACTGCCCCAACCACCAACTACCACTGTCCCATGTGCTGCCCATCAAGGGCACTGTGGTGCAGCCTGGGGTCATTTTGGGGGTGCAGCTCTGTTCTCTGCAGAGTGGCAGCCTCGGCTTTATCAGCTGAAAGCTGAATGGACTCAGGGATTTAGAGAATGCAGATTTTGCATCGTCAATGACGGGAGTAATCGCCGAATCAGGCTCAAACCCGCGCTCTCTGGAGCCTGACAGGACCTGTCACAAAGCTGTTCCATATTCAGTCAATCAGGTATTTATAATCTACACTCCAGCAGACAGGGGAGGCATGTGGGGGCTCCAGTGTATTCAGCAGAGGTGATAACAACAGCCCTTCACAGTGATTTACATTTTAGCACTTTCACACCATTTTCCCCAGCAACAGCGATGAGGTGTCAATTGTCTCCACGTCCACGTTGCAGTTGAACAAACTGAAACTGAGAGGTTAAGTAATTTGTTCGGGACCAGCAGAGATAGGACTGAGTCCAGCCTTCCGGGCTCCGGGATCCTGCGCGTGGCCCCCTGGGCCGGGGCGGGGGCGGGGCGGGGAGGTGTGGAATAAAAACTAATGATGTGGGGACAGGGCGACAGGCACACAGTGAAACAATTAGAGGATGATGCAAGGCTGGGTGTAATGAAGCCCTAAATTGCGTGGTCCAAACAGCAAGTGCTGGAGGAATTTGGAGTAAGCAGCGCTGGCTCCAGAGGTTCCAAAGGAGGCAGAACTCAGATGGACCGAGGGCTTTGACGACGGGGCGGGGATAGCCAGGACAAAAGCACAAAGGAGCGCAAAGGTATTCACACTTATTGAAACCTACTGTGTCAGTGAGTTAAATTTGTGTATATGCTTATTTCATGCTAATACACAGACACACCGTAGAGATGTGAAGTTAAGGGGGGGGCGTTCTATGCTTTTTTAACGTGCTTCAGTGAGGCCCATCTCCCTGTCCCACAGCTCCTAAAGCCCATGAAGGAACCTTTGCAATCTACCTGTTCTGAGTCTGGGTGGAGCTACTCATCAGATATCCTAAACTGCAGAAGGGCCCTGCTCACAAAACAGGAGTCACACGACAACAGATTGCAGTGGCTGGGAACTCATTAGGCAACCTGGATTTTCTCAACGCTTTAATTTAAATGCCTTATAGGTGCTCCCACTGCCTAACATGGAGATCTCCTTCTAATCACAAACTAGCTGTGAAATTTGGAGCACACCAGTTTGGGGTGCAAGCCGATTTTCTGGGCATGTCCCTAGACAGGCTATGATCACGTTCAGTCTCGCCTTTCTGTGATCCTGTGGCTTTTCAAACATGGGCTGCTGTCTCAACACTGCAGAAACACAGCATCTCCAGCTCTGAAGGGCCAGGCTTGGCAAGTGAGGTGCAGAGCCTGCCTCCAAGGAGTGCTGGGCCTCAGAGGCCTCAGGGGAAATGTCAGGGAATGAATGCTGCTGCAGCCCGGTCTCTGCCTTCCCACCAAGGCTCAGAGCCGACCTCCCCCTCCCCCGCTCTCCATTCATTCAGCCCAGAATGTGGGTGGCGTTCCTGATAGGAGCCAAAGAGCTGAGTGTCTGGCAGACAGACCTGTCAATCTGTTCTCAGCTTCCTCAGAACCCACCATCAGTGACCCTAGATATTAACGATTCTAGGCCAACTGTCCCCAGACAGGACATGGGTACCTAAGAATCAGTGGGCTCCGGGTAATCGAGGCCTTTTTCCTTACGCTGCTATTTTAGCTTTCTTAATGTGCACTTTAATGGGGTTTATAATGTATAGAACTTGCAAAGGTACAAAGTTAAAAAGAAATTCGAAGATTCTTGGTCTAGATCCAGTACTCTTGCTTACCTGTATTCTCTCATGTTTTTCAAAAGGACATTGATGTTATTCTAAGAGTAAACAAGAGGTTTAAAAAGTCCTTTTAAATTGTTTTGATTGTATATGTGGGACTGTGGGCCAGAATCAGGAACATCAAAGTTAAGAGGGATGCCTTCCCAACTCTGTGGCCACCCTGATGGCAAAGGTATCTGAGGGGCCCTCCGCCCTCCTCCAAGTCCCTCCCGGGCTGTTGTTATACTTCTGTCCTGTACTGCCCTGCGCTGCTTCCTCAGGAAGCCCTCCTCTCTTCCCTCCCTCCTCCCTCCTTCCCTCTTGCTTCCCCTTATCAGGAGAACACAAATATCAGGCCACTTATAAAATCAGAAGTATTAACCATCTAATCCAACTGCCTCTTTTTGGATAAGGGGAAACTGAGGCCCAGAGAAAGAAAGTGCCTTGCTCAAGATCCCACAGGTGACTGAGCCAGAGCTGGAAACTAGGACTTTCTCCAGGCACAGGGCTCTGCTTATTCACTGCTCTCCAGCACAGGGCTTACTTGCTCCGTGTTGGGCCGTGGATCTGTATTGCTCTCCACCCCCTCTATGCCCATCCCCTCCTTCCAGGCAGAAATTTAGAGCAGAAGAGGGACCTTTCTAATGGAAGTGAATTAGAGGAGGAAGAGAAACTAAGATGCCTCCCTCAGTAATAACTGATGAACCAGCAGCAGCTCAGTGTAGGGGTCCTGTCTGCAGTGGCTCACAGGGCCGGGTGCTGGTGGGCAATGAGAGGTCCCTCTGTGGCCTGGGGAGAGGTTTCAGTGAGGCAGCGGGTGCCCAGAGACCAGGATCAAAGGAGGTCTTTAGAACACAATCACCTACACGAAGACAGAAAACCGCCCACATCAATGAGAGTTCGGCTGGGAGCGCGGGCGTGGCCTACAGACGGGTTTGTGTCCAAGCTCTGCCACGCCAAGCGATTCTCTTCTTCAAGCCTCAGTCTCCTCAACTGTAAAATGGGGATAATAGCATTCCCCCACAGGATGGGTGCTTATAAAGCAATTAGCACAGTGCCTGGCGCATAGAACTCTCAGTATAATGTGATTACTGTTAATACAACAGAGACCATCCCACTGAGATTCCAGCAGAATTTGTCAGCCTTTCCAAATCAGACCACTGTACAGAGTTTATGGTTACCCAGAACATCTGATTTGGCATCAAAACGCCTAAGTTTTAAGTCCTGGCTCTGCCATTTACAAGCTAGATGATCCTAGGCAAGTTGCTTAATCTCTACAAATTTATGTTCATCCCCAAAAAAGGGGATAATATTAACCCTAGATTGCAGGAGTGTATATGAATATAAAAATCTTCTGTAAGAGCAATAGCTACACATGTGGTTTATGAGAAGGATGGGGACATATTAGCCTCCCGCAAGAAGGCAGCCCCTCTGCTCAAGGCACTGAAAATATAGGCTTTCTCACAGGTCATAAGACAAAACTCAATTAACTTTTTAGCTTCAGCTCAAGCTTCATACATAATCTTCCAAACAGATAAGCCACTAATTATATTGCCCTTGGAAGCAAGATTGCATACAAATAGATTAAGGCTAAAACACAGTGGTATTTTGTCTTTATAAACAGCAAGGCACAATTAAATTTATGAGATATCATTCCTGAAATAAGAGGTAATTAAACATTCCTTTATTCAATACAAGATGTCCAGATTATAGCCTCACCACATAGAAATGCTAGCTGAGCTTTGCTCACCAAGTGTAACACGGCCATCTAAAATCCGAACGTATTCAGGGAAGTTTAATTTACTGATGGTCAGTATCATACAATAAACACCAACCACCTGTTGTTACCCCCATTCTGCTATTGAGAAGTGGAAGAACTTGCCCAAGGTCACACAGTTACACAGTGTAAAGATTAAACATTAACATAACTCATGAACTGCTAATTACTCTCCTTCATTTTAATTGGCATTAACTTACACACAGAGCTACAGAAAAAGCACATAGACTTTTTAAAAATCAAGACTTCTTAAAAATGAAAAGCTTGGTTAGAGTTTTCAAGAATTTCAAAATCTAATTTAACCTAGAGCACAGCTGTCCTAGGTGTCGTGAGGAACCCAAAAAAGTACAAAATGTTGTCCCCTATAAGGATAACTACATATATTTTGAGTTTTCACTTATATTCATCTCATTTAAATATCACAAACCTGTGAGATAGGACTATGTTGTCATTCCCATTTTAAGGATTCTTTAAATGCTGGGGGAATGAATAGTGTTGCATACAGATGGCCCTTCAATAATAGGTAGAGTCCCTTGTTGAAAGCGTGGGGTCAGAGATAGGAGGGTAGAGAAGTTGGGGACGTCAAGAGAGGCATGCCACGGAGCAGCAGGGCAGGCTGACGCCAAGTGCAGTTGATAAGGTTTCCCCAAGTGCCCAACCAGAGAAGGCCCACGTTTACAGGCAGGAATGCTATCAAATGGAACACAAGCTACATGTCCCAGGAGCCACCTTCTTTCCTCACCTCAGCTTAAAAACCCATTTACCCAGAATTGGAGACAGCAAATATCAGCCAATCCACTAAACATTTCCTGAATGTGCAAGTAGCTGTGGTTAATGACGTTCACGAAAAATCTCGGCTGGAAAGCATTTCATTAACATCTGTCACAACTTACCAGCTCAGTCTATGCAAACATTTTATGTATTGCAGTTGTAAGGGAACAGTCCCTCTTCACATCGCCTTTGTATTCTTCTGTGATATACAGTGACTGCTGCCATCGTGTGGCCGTAGTGAGCACAGCCATGCCATTCTAGACAAATTCTCCAAAAATGTCTCGAGTTGCAAGACTGAAATTTAGTAGACCAAGAAATGTAAAGACAATTCTCAAGTTAAAAGGACATGTTCGGGCAGTCCTCAATTTAAGACGTTTGCTTACATGGTGGCAGTTGGGAACCCAAGATACATTTTCTCTTCAAAAGAACTTGTAGGTGGTGAGGAGCTTCTCCAGCTTGAGTGCCAACACCTGTTTGGCCTGTGGAACCTTCTCATGTAGCACCTTTCCAACCGTGCCTCACAGCCATTTGCAACCAGCCTTCTGCCGTTTCCAACTTAGGATGGCACCTTGCCTCTGGAGCAAAACTAGCTCCCACACCTTCCCCCTGAACTGAACAAAAAGTTAGCTAATAGGCACTTGGCCTGTGACACGGGTCCTAAACTGCCCTGAACATCCAGGGCCCCAGTGAGACCCATGCTCCTGGTCACTCTTCACCCTACACTTGCTAAGGAGAAGGAGGAAGGCTCCCCACGACACTGTCACTTGTCACACTTTTTGAGCACCTCCTAAGTATTTGACCCAGTGCTGGAAATACAGAGAACCATGGAACATGACCCCTGTCCTTCAGGAAGTAGGTCTGTTGGGAGAAATAGACAAGTAATCCATGCCTACGGTATAGTGCGCTAAGAGAGAAGGTTCGGGGCTCCTTCTTTTATAAACTTTGACATGGTACATGTTCTATGCCTGGTGCCTTTTAACTGCTTACAGACATTTACTCATGAATCATCACAGGACACAGATATGTTATTGTCCAATTCTTACAGACAGGAAACAGAGGTTGTGTTGCAGACCCAGGATCTGAACCCAGGCAGTGTGTAGTGATGAGCAGATGAGAAAATACAAATTACAACTCTGCCACAGAGGTCTGCTGGGCCCCTTGCTTGTTTCCTGCAAGGGTGTCTTCTCAGTGCCAGAGAAGCAGAGGAGATTCATCTAAGTCAGCTCTGGGTTAGAGATGGTTTCCCAGAGGGGAATCATTCTTGAGGTGTGTATGAAGTAGGAGTTGGAGGCATGTATTCCTGGGCCAAAAGGAGCAAGTGCCAAAACACAGAGGCACTGAGGACCTGACAGAGTGGGGAACTCTAAGTCCCCAGGACTACAGGGGACCCAGGATGAGTGACAGGAGACGAAGCTAGAGAAGTGGGCAGGAGTGGTGCAGAGTCACAACTAGAATCATTGTAAGTAGGAAGTGACATCTTCAGATTTGGATGACCTGGTGGAGCCCAGATGGTTAGGAAGACTAATTAGGAGGCTATCACATAACCAAGACAATAAATCTCAACCAAGGCACTGGCCTCCAGGATAGAGAAGAAAAATCTGTTTGAGTTATATTGGCTTGTATAGATGTCAGTGTCTATTCTTCATTAGCCTGTGACAAGCCATCATCCTTGAGGTGAAGCCCAAACCCTTCAAGATGGCAAGTAAGGTCCTGTTCCATGTGGCCCAAGCCCCTTCCAGCAGGGCAAAGGGGAGTGTGCGCAGGTGGCCCTGACACCTCTGTGCCTTTACAAAGCTGTGTCCTCTGTCTCCCCTTCTCTGGAGTCTTAGCAGACTCTTACCCGTCATTCAAAATCCATCTCAAAGGTCACTTCATCTACATGCCAGACATAGCTTGTGCATCTTGTAGTTGACATCCTCTTGGTATGAAATGCTTGGATGACGCACAAAAAGGGCTGGGGAGACACCCAGTGTGGCCACGGGGTGACTTCAACGGCAGGGTCCCCTTCCTTCCTCCACTGACCGGCTCCACCTCACATCCAGCTTCCACTGGTGCCTCTCAGACTTCAGCATGTGTACCAGTCACCTGAGAATCCTGCCGCCAACACAGATCCAGGTTTGGGGGCAATGGGGTAGGGCCTGAAATGTGGCACTTCTAACCAGACCCCAGGTGATCCTAATGCTGCTGGTCTGAAGGCTGCATTCGAGTAGTACGGCTTATATGTTTTCCCAGTAAATAAAATGAAAAGCATGCAAAAGCAATAAAGGCAATTTTCTGGTTTTTCTTGCACTGACCTCTTTATTTAAGTAAGATTTATATACTGTGAAATGCACAGAATGTAAATGTACAGTTTGATGGGTTTTGGCAAATGTATACATCCTGAAGACCCACACCTCAGTCGAGAACATTCACAACATTTCCAGAAAGTTCCCTTGTTCCCTTTCCATTTCATCCTCCAAGTAGGGATGATTCTACATGGACCCAAAGTGATTCAGTTCAAGGAAAGAACTTTCTGGTTCAGGAGGCTGGACCACAGGACACTTATAAAGAGAACAGTAAAGACTGCACATCGTCCAGTCAATCCTGCATCAAAAATATAAACTACTGATCTCACTAATACTCATTGGGACTATTACAGGAGTTTCTATGTTCATTTTTCAAAAAATAATTCCGTGTGCCTGGTCCTGTGCTTTGCATGACTAGCAAGGTGGACATATTGGCCCCGTGCTCAGGAAGCTAGCTCACATCTGGCAGGGGAAACAGACAAGGGACCTGGTGGAAGCTTCCAGGAAGAGTGATTTCTGGGGTGTGGGGCATTCCTGCCAAGGCTGGGGTGGGGGGATGAGGCCACGTACAAGAGATATTCGTAATCGCGCACTTCACACATCTCCCTCCTGCACGGCTCTCTGCCAAGCTCCCCCCCGGACCTCACATCATCTCCACAAGAGCCCTATGACAAGGCAGGTGCCCCTAGTCGCCTTATCATTCTGAAAACAGGCTTGGGGAGGTTGTGGGAAAGCCGCGAAATGAGGCCTCCAGCTCCCTGGCAGGACTCTCGCACATGTTGAGGCCAGTGGAGTGGCAGACATCACAGGGTGCTCCCCCGGGAGCCAGGACACTAGCCCCTGCATGGACACCAAGCCCGGACGGCAGCAGCGGCCACCCCTGGGAGGTGAATCTCGGGCTCTGGCACTGTCCCCTCTGAGGAACGTCTCTCCTGTCTCCTCTGTATGAGGCCCCCACAGAATGGCTGTTCTAACTGCCGCCCACCCTTGCTTGCATTTAGCATCTTGCTTCCTGCTCCGGCACCATGAAAATCCTGCTCTGTGACCTCGTGCTGCTCGGCCTCTTCTCCAGCGTGTCCTGCAGCTGTCAGAAGGACTGTCTGACCTGCAGAGAGAAGCTCCGCCCAGCTCCTGACAGCTTCAACCTTGAGGTAGGTCCGGGAGGTCCCTGTCGCCTTCCTCCCTCCTGCAACGCCGACCCAGAAGGAGAAACCAAGGCATCGCCCAGAGGTCAGGTGACATGGTGGGTAGGAAACAGATGCGGACTCCAGCATCCTCAGATATGCAAACCCTGTCCCCTTTCCACTTAACACGTTCAAAGGAAGACCTGCCCGTGCTGCCACTTTTTCCCCATTATTAAAACAATGCATACTCGTTGAAGAGAATTTGGCAAATTCACAGAAATATTTTTAAAAATTAAAATCACCGTTTTTATTTTGCAGAGTATATTTTATTTTTCATCACCCCAAAGAGTGTGTCAATAAAGATGCATAGGCTCTTAAGTTGACAAAAACACTAGATTTCTCTAATGTGCTATAAAATCACCCTGAATCCCACCAGTCAGAGAAAGGATTCTGTTTTTTTTCACTTGCTATATTATATCAGGATAATTTTCCCATGTTATTAAACATTAAGTTATTTCTGTCCACGAATATAGTCTAATGTTTAACCATTCTCCTCCTGAACATGTGCAGAGCCTCCATTTTTGATATTATAGGTAATTCTACAATGAACACCTAAATGCTCTCTTACGCTTTAAATTTTGAATTTGAGGGGCAAATCCAGAATTAAATTTCTTTTCATTAAATAAGCTGCTTTTCCAACTGCTTTCATTGCGGTCTAAAGAGTTATTCCTCTCCTACTAAGTCCAATATAACACAAGTATTTTTTCTTTGTAGTCAGATAAACGCCTTTCAAAAGGTGTCATATTTCAAACTCCACAACCTTGAAAAACAACCAGAAGTAACTACTGTGTCTTAGGTAAGCTCCCTCACAGAGAAACCAAGTGTTCACACTAGGCTGAGGCACTGACAGGGGGCACACACAGCCCAGCGGACCCAAACGCAAGCTCTGCTCGGGCGACGACTGCAGCGTCAGGCAGAGCAGCCCAGACAACCCACCCAAACCTAATCCAGCCTTCTCCTTCACCCAAAGTGTTTTTTCTGAGCATCTATTATGTGCTAAGCACCGAGGGATGCAAAGGTGAACAGGTGGATGGAGTTTCCAACTAGTGGGAGAGAAAAACCCGCAATCCCCCCTAGAGAGGCACTGCTGGGCGCTGGGAAACTCTGGAGCATGGGCCCCAACCTCGTCTAGCCGGGAAGAGGGGGCTTTTCAGGGAACAGAAGTCTCCAAGGGGACTTAAAGATGAGTAGGAGTTACCATTTGCAACAACATGGATGGAGCTAGAGGGTATTATGCTCAGTGAAATAAGCCAAACCGAAAAAGACAAGTATCAAATGATTTCACTCATATGGAGTATAAGAACAAAGAAAAAATACTGAAGGAACAAAACAGCAGCAGACTCACAGAACCCAAGAACGGACTAATAGTTACCAAAGGGAAAGGGACTGGGGAAAATGGGCGGGAAGGGAGGGATAAGAGGGAAAAAGGGGCATTACGATTAGCAGATGTAATGTTGGGGGGGCACGGGGAGGGCAGTACAACTCAGAGAAGACAAGTAGTGATTCTATAGCATCTCACTACGCTGATGGACAGTGACTGTAATGGGGTTGGTGGGGGGGACCTGATGAAGGGGTAGTTTAATAACCATAATATTGTACATGTAATTGTAGATTAATGATAATAAAATAAATTATATTTTAAAAAATAGATTTAAAAAAAAAGATGAGTAGGAGTGACGTGGCCGGGAGTGTGCCCCAGGCCCCGGGAGGTGGCAGGGGGAGGGCAGGTTGCACACGAACAAACTCTTGTGCGGCGGGTTGAGTGGTGGGGGGAGGTGGCGTTTAAATGGCTGAGAAAAGCTGAGTTTGGCCAGTACACAGAGGCCCACGCACCTTTTCTGTGCAGCCCAGAGAGGTTTAAACATTTATCAAACCCACTTTCCCTTGGTCTTAGTAAACAGAGCAGACGACTAGATTACATGTAAACCAGTAAATGTGAGGGTCCTCAGGTTGCAGGCTAGACAAGACTGACAGGTGTGCACAATTCCTGCATCAGCAGCTTCAACAGCAACCCTTTCTCTCCCACTCAAAGAGCAGGGGCTCAAACAGACGTCTGTACACCGCTGTTCCCAGCAGCACTACTCCCAACAGCCAAAAGGGCAAGCTACCCAGGGCCCCTCAACAGATAAACAACATGTGGTCCATACACACAGAGGAATATTACTCAACCTTACAAAGAAAGGAAATTCTGACATAGGCTACAGCACGCACGGATAGACGCACGGATAGACCTTCAGGACATTACACTAAGTGAAATCAGCCAGTCACAAAAGGACAAATACTGTAAAATTCCACTTAAATGAGGTCCCTAGAGCAGTCAGACTCATAGAGACAGCAGAATGGGGTTGCCAGCAGCCAGGAAGAGGTGGGAAGGGGAGTTAGTGATTCATGGGGACAGAGATTCCGTTGGGGACAATGAAAACATTGTGGAGACAGATGGTGGTGCTGGTTGCATAGCAGTGTGAATGTACTTAGTGCCACTGAACTGGACACTTAAAAAGGACTGAAATGTCTCTCCTGTGTCCCCTGGAGTTGCCATTCAGTTATACGTATTTTATGATGGAAAAAAGCATTAGGAACTTAACTGTAAAGATAATCCAGAGTCTGCTCTAATGTATGTTTTACAAAGTAAAGCACATGGATTTAGGTGATTTGTTTGTAACCAAACCGCACATCTGACTGTGAAGCGCCTGTGGCCTTCCGTCCATTGGACACCATAACCTTGGGGGCCCTGCCCCAGGGTGGCAGAGGGCAAGCAGGTCTCCTATGGCCGCCTCAGGATCCGTCCCCAGTTTCCCTCCCTGCCTCCCCTCTGTGCTCTTGCACCTTCTTTCTCCTTCCTCTGGACCATGGGTCTCCCTTCCCTTTTCCTTCTCCCACTTGCTCTTTGCTTCCCTTTGTTGTCACGTTCCTCCAAAGAGTAGCCTGCGCTTGCGCTGTGATGCCCTGGCTGCTGCACCTGGCTTCGCTGTGTTCTCAGGGGTCACCACAGCTCCTGACCACCCCACACCCTGCCCCTGCCGATTTCCCCCCTTCCACCTCCTCGTCCTCTCTTGGGGAACTTTCCAGGCTCTCCACCCCATTCTGACTCCTTTTCCTACCTCCTGTTCGGCTCCTGTTCCCCTCCCCTCCCTCTAAACATAGTGAGTACCCAGATTCCCTGCCTCTTACCTCCACCTCCACGGACATTATCCCTCTGAGATGCCACTGCAGGACCCTGGGCCTTCAGCTCTCCGGAGGCAGCAGGGAACTCCCACAGGGACTCTCCCCACCTCCTCTCTGCAGGGCTCCAGTCTCCTCCACACTTCCCCTCCCTTGCTGGCCTTCCCACTGCTCCAGGAACTTGCCCTGCCCCTTGGCGCATGCCTCTCCCTCCACGCCCATCTGATAAATCCTGCTCAGACTTCCAGCCGGCTTGTTTCACCTCTGATGAGAACACTTTGCTGATTCTCCACCTGCCCCCAGTACAGCCGACCCCTCCTTCCCTCCCTCCTTTGTGCTCTGACAGCCTCTGGTATCTGCTAGTAGCTGGTATCTGCTCACCAAAAGGTGTGAGCTTCTTTTTCTGATTGTCCAGGGTGGAGCCCAGAACAGTATTCAATGGAAACTAAACTCACAAGACCTTTGTCTCTACAGCCACTGTAGACCCTGCAGTTTTTACACTGGAGTCTCTTAAAGTCAGTAAAGAATCTGGAACACGCTTTCATTTCTCCAGAGCACCTTAAATCCCTGGGGTTCAGACAACACTGTTAGTTACTTCTTTGAAAAAAGTTGGAAAATGGCCAGTTCTATCCTGCAAGGAGGGATAAGCTCTTCCCAGTGCCTGCTGACCCTCAGGGTACCTGACTGCCTGTTTGTTTGGCTTCTAGTTTGTAGTCACTTTTAATCATTTTTTTTGGAAGTTTTATGAAATGCTAGCATGTAGGCAACCACATCTCATTTCCAAGTCTTGCAATCCTTGAGTATGTCCACTCTGTGAATGATGGGGACACCTAGATATTTCGTTAAGCATCACCTTCCCAGTCTCTCCACCAACTTTATATAATCCATTTCTAGGACCCTGTGGACTTTTGACTCCCTCAAAATGTCTTTATTTCTCATTCCAGGTCGATGTGCCGAGTATGGCTGGCCTCTTGTTAGACCATAATGTTGGTACTAAATGACTCACACACCCAAACCCAAACATCACAATCTCACCTAATTATGAATGTTCAGTACTTGCCATCAGCTTAAGTAGAAAAAAAAACATTCACTGAGCTGTTTTAGAGACAATGGAGGTGGTAACCCCTATGAAAGGTCTGGGGAAATTTACTTAAAACTGCCTGGAACTCTATTAATAACAAAAGAAACTACCTTCTGGTGGTGCTTTCTGTCTCCATTACACGAAAACTCTAAGTGGTCAATTTGCAGTAGGAGTTCCTTTTATGTTTTTCTTTTGTACTGTTCATCTGCTGGTCAGTTTGTGTTCGCCCTCAGATACTGCAGCAGAACCTCCTAAAGCTAATAGCTCCCAAACGTCTCTGGGTCAGAAATGGTTAGATTCTTTAGTGGCAAAAATTTCGTAAGTTTAATGATCTTCGTCTTTTCCTTCCAATGGACTCATGTGCCTAATTCCCTAATATTTGATCCCAGATATCCAAATGGCCCTCTGGTCAGTTTCCCCACAAGCTCAACTTCACAGAACCATTTGGCACCAATCTGAGACTTTCCAGATGCACTCCACACTCTGGCTTATTATAGCAATGTCATCAGTGTGGGCTGTGAAAATGTGTCCAGCTCATTTAATAGGCCATTAACCCATCTCTGCAAAAAGGCTGCTGGGTTGCCTGGACCAGAGGGTGAGGCATTAAGCTCATAAGCCCATCTGCTGCTACAAATGCTGTTGTGAATATACATTCCTCATATCTGCCCCAAACTTTTTCCTAAATCAAGAGTTGCAATGATTTTGTTAGTACCTAATTCATCTCACAGAATGTTAGGTCTCGGGATGGGCTATGCATCTAGTTTGATCAGAGAATTTCATACTCTCTGATTGACAGCAATCTAATTACCATCCGAGCCAAGAAACCCAGGCGCTCGCGGAAGATCTAACAGCCTCTAGGTTTAATGACTTCCTCCTGTTCCTGTATATTGAACCAGCAGAACAATTCAACAAGCATTTGGGGGCTCCTAGTCCACAAGGATTGGATCGAGTGGCTGAAAGATCCATCTCAGCTCCACATCCTCTACATCTATTGGCTTTCCCGTGCTTTCCTGCTTTCCTCTTGACTCTGTAGCCTGGCGCTTTTCTCAGCACAATAGTTGAGAACTACTGCTGTGGAGCAGTAACCCGTTAGGATTATGATCTGAAAGGAGGTACTACAAATTGGCTCTACCTGGTTTTCTTCAAAGAGTTTCAAGAGCAGGCTAAGTACAGACCCAAGTGGTCCTTTCTCAGAAGGAGTCTCCGTGTTCCATGATGGCTTCTTCCTCCTCAGAGCAAGTTCCAAAGCAGGATTTCTCAAACACATACCCAGCCTCAGAATCACCTGCAGTACCTGCTACAAATGCAAATTCCTGGGCCCCACCCTTGACTTCCTGAACGACACCTCCAGGGGGACTGGCTAAGAATTTGCAGTCTAACAAACCCCAGTAGCGACTCTTATGAGCGCTCAAGTTTGCAGCTGCCATTGCTCTGCAGTCCATCCTCCCCATCTATGCAATTGCCTGTCTTTCTTTTATACCCAGTGACACTGCAGGTGTGAAAAAGTGGTTCTCTTTTCTCTCAGTATCTCTGCTGGGCTGGGACAGATAATGTGTTGGTTCTGTCAGCATCTCTGAGGGAAATCTAAACAGAAAAGACATGCTCAGAAAAACCACAGCCTATGTATCCATAGGGACCAACATCACCGCCTCGGGCTGGCAGGTGGGTGTGGCAGAGGGGCTCCTTGGAAGTCTTCTCAGTGGAGAAGCCTGGATACATATCTCTTAATCCTCTCTGGTACAGCAGAAAATGAGCAATTTTCCTATCAGAACCTAAGCTTTTTGGTCTCATATGATCCTTATTCTCAAATTAATTTCCACCAACTTGTATTGCAAGCACACTGAGGCCACTGAGGAGATGTTCTGGGTGAGGACTTGAGACATGGGAGTTCTTGTTCAGGTTATATACGGTTACCTAACAGTGTGTAATTTTGGACACATCACTGAACCTCATCATAACATGTGAACATGGACTACATCGTGGTTTCCAAACCTGGGCAAACAGCAGAATTACCTGAGCTTTGTAAAAAAATAAGTTGTAAATACTGGTTCCTTTTCTCAGGGATTTAACTGGGGCTTGAAATTCTGTGTTTCTAAATGGGTTGGATTCACACCCAGGTGTAGGACCCATGGCATCAGGTGTCATCTAAGGCCCCTCCGGTGCTAGAAGTCTGTGCAATGCTTCACCAGTACCCAAGAAGAGCTGGGGCTGCCTCCTAATGCGGACCTTGGGGGGCTTCAACTGCAGTTCCCCCACCCTCTCCTCTTGACCCTCTCCACTCCACATCATCACCAGGGGCTCCACTTTGCATCCGGGTATTAGATGCTTGGAATGCATATGCACCCTCCCTTTAGAAGATTTACAAACCCTCTAAGACTGTATGCAAATTTGACATGAGTGTGCAATTTATATGGTGAAAGGGTGGGCCCATCGCTTTCATTAGAGTCTCAAAAAGAGCCTATGACCTCAAAAAGATTAGGAACCCTGGTCTAATGGAACAGACAAGATATCAGGTAAACAGAGTTGCAACAGTGACAAGCACTACAACAGGTGACTGACAAGTACCGTAACAGGGGACGAGTACTAAGTGCTGGGGCACTCAAGGTCTGGTTGTGACTGGCTGCAGCTCCTGTTCTTCAGGTGACTCTTTCCTGTCTTTCTGCTTTCCTTCCCTGTTTAAAAAAAATTAAAGACTTATTGCCTTTTCACTCTTAGCTACATATAATACATATATAAAGTGACTTCTTGATTGATTCAGCTCACGACAACAAACTTCTGTTGAAACCTTACTATTCACTGCATGGAAAAGATTTCTGGAAGGATTCAAACATGAGTAAGATGTGGTCCCTAGCTTGAAGAGGCAGAGCAGCATCAGAAGCTCACCATCCTGGCAGGTCTACTGGACTGCATCTGATGGTCCCCTTTCCCCTCCTGGAACTGGATTGCCTAACCTGCCTACATCCCAAAGGGTCTTGACCCTTATTTTCTATAACTGATGCACAGATAGCGTATGTGGGATGGAGAATGAACAATCAGGGTTGACCTTTGCCTGGTAACTTTAAAATGACCGTGTAAATTTAACTACATGCTTTGACATCCCCAGCTTCTTAAACCAATCTGACCTGTCCCAAGCCTGATAAGAGAACAAAATTAATTTCTTCTTCACGGGTGACCTTCATGGACTGTATTTGGCTCCAAAAACCCAACTAATGCTATAACTGAGTGTAGTCTGGGTGCACTCATTCTGTGTAACTTGCTGTGTTACCTGGGATAACTGAACGTCACCTTTCTGAGCCCTGGTTTCTTTGTGAAATGATGCTGCTGGGCCGGATGGTTTCCGGTTTCTTTACAACTCTGAAATGCTATAAACCTAAAGAGCAATGTGTGAAACTGCTGTGTGGTACTTGATAAAGAGTTGCTTTGGAAGCACTTGCATTGATACCAGTGTAGACCATAGAGGGACTTTACCTGGTCATTACCTCGACCTAATAGATGTCCTTGGTCACCCTCCTTCCTCCCATCTTTGCAGATGTGCATCCTCGAGTGTGAAGGGAAGGTCTTCGCCCGCCCTCTCTGGACTCCGTGCACCCAGATCCCGGCCAGGGACTCCTGGAAGCTCAGCCCTGCTGACCCAGAGCACGTGGGGGCTGCTCTTCACCAGCCAAGAGCTTCCGAGATGCAACTGAAGCGGATGCCCCGCATCAGGAGCCTATTCCAAGCACAGAAAGGGACAGAGCCTGGCATGGAAGAGGCTGGAGAGACAGAGCAGAAACAGCTGCAGAAGAGGTTCGGGGGCTTCACCGGAGCCCGGAAGTCGGCCCGGAAGTTGGCCAACCAGAAGCGGTTCAGTGAGTTCATGAGGCAGTACCTGGTCCTGAGCATGCAGTCCAGCCAGCGCCGGCGCGCCCTGCGCCAGAATGGCAGAGCCTAGCCGGAAGGGCCTCCCAGCTGCACCATCCGCTTCAACCCAGGAGTGAGTTGGGCACGATGAGCCGCGGGCGAGAAGACGCCTCCCATACCCAACATCTAAGCCTTCCTACGGCCCCGCAGCACACTCACGCCCAGACACATCCACATACCCACACCTCCTCAAGGTGTTCAGCTCCAGGAAGGCCTGGGGGGTAAATTCACCTCCCTGCCTCCTGCCCACCCTTTCTCAGGGCTGCGAAGATTTTCCTAGGATGGCTCCTTAGAGCTGACCACTGCCATTTAGAGATTGGTTACTATGGGGATAATAGTATTATGTTAAGATAACTAAGTCCTCCATAGCTCTCCAGGAGCTCAGTTACTACGGGGACAGTTAAGTGGACCAAGCCTACTACCCGGTTGCCATAGCAACCAGTCAGCTCACCTTTCCTCAAGAGACTTTACCTCTAAGAACCCATAGCCAGACCTACACTTAGCCATTTGCAGAGTCCACTCTCTGCAGCTGTGACATTGCTGTCTCACCTTCAAAGACAGCTTAGCTGTCCCCACCCTGCCCCTCACATCCCAAGGTGAGTGAGTTCCATGGAAACCATCACATCCTCCCACTCTCTCCCAGTCTGGAGTTCTTGTTAGGACCAGGAGTTACACCTGCTTTCTTTCTTCCGCTCAGCCTTCACTGCCCATCCTATGCTTTGACAGAGGGGGGCTGACCCCTTGCAGTCAAGGGCATGCATCATTGCTGAGCGAGGCTTTGAGACTTTGGCCTGACTTAGAAGCTTTTAGAATAGGGACTAAGGGATCCTCACCGCCCCTCACTTTTCGGGTCTTTCCCGGTGCCGTGTTTTGGTATTGTTTGCTTGCTAGCCCCAATCCTCTCTCCCTCCTCGTCTGTTCCTGCCCCACGGGTGTCCTTACATGTGTACCTACGATACATTCCAGGGAATACACACCAGAGACCCTAGTTTATTGCCCAGTCATGACAAACTCAACTTTCCTCATCCCATCAACCTATATACACATAACTTTGAGTGGTAACAGGGAACTAGCACAGTGGAATTCTCTGAAAAATCTAAGAAAATCCCAACCGTCAAGCACCTATGCCTTCACCCACATGTGGGACGATGACTATCCCCAGAGTCTCACACCTCTTCTCTGTCTAGAACGTGCTTAATAGAACTAATTTGAAGAAGTTGGTCACAGACATTCCCAAACATTACCCAAGTGGACCCTTTCCCTGACAGAAGCATAGAAGAAAAAAGTCTGCATGTGCTGTTTTGATTAGCTGCCCATACATCCAAGGTACCGGATCGCAGATACCTCCCTTCAGAGTACATTGATACATGTGTTAATCTTTGGCACCCACACTTCAGCATGGAGGCACCCCACATAGCTCTTTGCAAGTGGGCCGGCTTGTTCAAAAGGTCCATTGCCAAATACAGGACATATGTAGTAAGCTGTGAGGAGAAGGCTGCCGTGTTTATTTTAGCAGAATGACTCATCTCCACAGGCCTTGAATTCACCTACACTGCTTTTGAAGTCATACTCTAGGATTCTGAGCAAGCATTCTCTTTTTTCCCAAGCCACATCTGCACAGTCCTAATGGCAAATCCTTCAGAAGTAGCATGGATTTAATTCCTTCAAATTTTAAAGACATTCATTCTTCTTAAAAGTGCCTCTTAAGGGACGCTGAGGCTCACGTCCAATTCTGGATGACAACCATTTTCTTTACCTAAAGGCAGTTCAGAATCAGTCACATTAGCAAGACTCAATTTATTAAAAACAAAAACAAAAAAAAACAATTTGAGCTCCTATTCCAACGATTGGTTTTTCTAATTTTCTATTAAGCTTCCAACTGAGAGGCACCGACACACAACTAGCAACTTGTTTCCGTCTGCTGCTTTGCCCAAGGTGTCAGGGTCTTGATGGAAACACCAATAAGCCCGTTTGGGGATTACTGATCGCTCTCCTTTCTCCTGAAACCATCTCTCCATTTCTTTTTTCCCCACATTTCAAGGTTGCTGAGGTCCACTGCGGATACGTACTTTTGAGTCCATAACAGGTGGCTAAAACCTCATCTTTATTCACCCACACACTCCCCAAGCAGCCGTACACATACCTGAGATCTCTCCATCGCGGGAGGCTCCCGCTCCCAGAGGTGTTCTGGACTTCTGAGAGATCCAAACCAACCAAAACCTACAGGGTCGGAGGAAATGGGCCCCCACCCCCACCCCTGGGATGGGATAAAGAACCTTCTTCAGAAAGTGCCACTATGCTCCAGGAAGGAGGGGCCCTGGGAAAGAGGGGACAGGTCTTATACAGAACTGTCGGAGGGACACACACAGCTGGCCTTGGCACCTGCCATCCCTGTCCCATATCGCTCTCCTCCCCTCTGCTGCCCTGTTTCAGCCCCTCTGGACAGTGGAAAGTGAGCTGATGCATTCATGTGAGGAGTTAGTGAAATGGGGCCTAACGTGCTCCTGCAATATAAGAGCCATACAGAGGACACCACTGGCCTCAAGAAATGAATTAGTGCACAGAGATGCCAAACGCCAGGGATCCAAGAACAGTTTCTGGGCAAGGGCCTAGCCTATGCTTTCAAGGCCCAACCCAGAGACTCCCCTTGGTTCTGTCAGTCCTGCCAATAGACTCAGGCTAGGAAAAGCAGGCACGTGGAGGGAGGTAGAGGACGCTTCTTGCTGCTCTAGGGGCTGTTTACTCAGTTGATAGCTTTTCTTTGCCTATGTATTGCACAGTCACTAGGGCAAATAGAATGGATGGGTCAGAAGGATGATCAGGTTTGCCATTTTAATCATTTCTCTCTCCCCAGGTGTCCAGGTGATCCCCCAAACAGCATGTCTCCAGCCCCAGACCTGCCGGCTGGGAAGCGGGGTTCCTTCTGCCCCAAGGCACCGAGGCAGGCTCTGCCTCCAGGTCTCCACCGGAGAGGAACTGCCCCATCTGGGTCCCTCCCCACATGGCATGTTTCATGATGACCCTGTTGTTACATCAGAGTGTATTTTTGTAATTCCTCCAGCTGACATTTAAACGGCCCATCTTTCCTTCTCACCCACCCCTTCCCTCTTCTGGGGGGCGTTGAAGGAATGGGAAATCAAGCCTGGGGCTTTGACTTGTCACTGCCATAACTTGTTTGTAAAAAAGTTGTTCTTTTTGACTGATTGTTTTAAACAGATATTTCTCCATTAAACTTCTACTGAGCAAATGGTTAATAAAGTGGTTGGCTGTTTTTAAGTAACCGAGAAGCACAGACTGCAAACACACCAGAAGAGCTGCTTCTCCTTGGAGGCAGAGGCAAAAGGCACATGGTGGTGCTTTACATAA
This sequence comes from Smutsia gigantea, assembly GCA_032199065.1. Classification (NCBI taxonomy): domain Eukaryota; kingdom Metazoa; phylum Chordata; class Mammalia; order Pholidota; family Manidae; genus Smutsia; species Smutsia gigantea. The sequence continues at coordinate 74,014 of JAVSCE010009840.1, forward strand.
AGATGCGGGAGCCCAAATACCCCAATGGTACTGCGTCCCCAGATCCAATCAGAGAGCAGGCAGGCAAGATAGAGAGGACACAGTCCTCAGGCCCTCCCTGTGCACATCACCCCTGGGGAGGTTCCTGCCGCACCCCCGTCCCTCCCCTCTCTTGGTTCTCAGAAATTTGCATTTTTACCAAGCTCCAGCTGATGCAGATCTTGCTGGTTTGGGATATGAGGCAAGGGGCAGAACCTGCTGATGTCATTTTTATCTCAAACTTACCAGAAAACACTAGTAAGGTGTGTAACAGAGTCCAGCCAAGAAGCATATGGTGCCCCCAGAGCAACAGGTGAGTCAAGCGTTCAGCTGTAGACAGGGTTAGAGGAGATCAGTAAGGAAGGGTAGGGCACTGTACTGGCAAGCCCGGGTAAGGGGGTTACTGGAACCCAGAGAGAATTGCCGCTGCCATACTCTCAGGGTCATTCAGGGACAGGAAGGGCCTGAAGATGCAATACCCTGACTGCTATCTCCTCCAGACCTTCAAATTCCAGCCTGGGGCTTCCTGTTGGTCAAACCCAACCAGAAGCCGAGAAGTTAGAACCTGCTCCAGAGATGCCTCATGGTCCCAGCAGCTAAATTTGCAGAAAGCAGTCCCAGTGGAGCAAGGATGGGGGTGTGTGGCTTTCTGCCTTCCACCTGGGCCAGCTCTTAACTGCCCCTTTGGGTCATCCCAGTGCATGGAACAGATGAAATCAGGGAGTGGCCCATGTTGCTCCGTGAGGTCAGAACCCATTCCTTAAGTAGTGTGACCTAAACCACTTGCCAGCCTCTCAACAAACCCAGGAGCATAGCTAAGAACACGCTCCCTACTGCCAATCTAGGCAGCACAGAAAGTTCACTGCCAGGACCACAGTCCTAGTGCCCTCACTTCCTAGTTCACGGCCCCGGACAAGGCTCTTCAAGCTCTGTGCCTCTCTCCTCATCTGTGAAATGGAAATAATAGGAACTCTTACACAGGGTTAGTTGGGTAATCCACCTGGTCTGCTCTTTGGTAACGTTACCTATGGCTATTACAAGCAAATGAACGTGTGTGCTTCGCCTGCACGGTGACATGCCATCATGCATGTTTTTGACACCAAGGACGATAATCCTGCTTTTACAGGGGGAGAGGGCAGAGGGACAGGCACACATTAAATCAGACAATGTACCATTTTATTCCTTATAAAATATATTTCATATTGTTGTCGTAAAAACATTACATTTCACATTTAAAAAAAAATTCTTTCAACAGTAAAAATAATACTTGGAAGACAGCTGGGGGGAAAAGGCGCCAATGAGACAAATTCACAGATGGGATTTATCTCCCCCCCTCCAATTTACTTATTTATTTTTGCTCCCAGTAAAGTCAGAACCTGGAGGACCAGAAAGTAACAGGACAGATTTCTTTCAAACAAATCAGTTGCACATCCAAATTAATAATGTCTTCCATGGAGTCAAGCTATAAGCTTACTATCACAATATGGACGTTACTCCAAATGTTCTCTTGCAACATTGCTTTCACAGCTGGTGAAAAGTCACATTAATTAAATCCAAGCTATTTCACTTGCAGCTCAGCCCTGTGCTTTGCACCTGTGACCTCACTTAACCACAGGAATCAGTGACAGGACTCTGCACTGTAGGAGCTGGGTAGAGATTTAGTATCATTAAGGCTGTTCAAAGCAGGCACCACAGACCCCCAAAGCTAAATTCCAAGGAATATTTTGAATAAGGGCTACGTCACCAGAATATACTCCCCAACGTTAACTGCTCTTGAAAATCAGTCCTGTTAGTTTCGAAAGCATACCTGTGGCATCTTACCTGCTGCCAGATTCTGCGGCCCGGGGTCAGGGGGCTGGGAAGCGGGGGAAAGACACGGAGACGAAGAAAACAGGCGTGATCACTGGCTCCGTTCACAAACCACCCCCACCCTCCGAGAAGACACGAACGTCGCAACCCCAAGGAACACCACACGCTGAGAAGCAACAGCCACTAGACGGGGGAGCACGAGGCCACCACCGCCGGAAGGGGCGGGGGGGCGAATGCAGACGGGGAGGCCTGCGCCCCAGCTAGACTGCAAACACAAAATAAAACCCCCTCGGTCGTTAAACCGGTTCACCAATTTCTTCCTTCTCTCTACCTGGTCTGCCCCGGGCAGCAGCGATGGGAAGCCTTTCTCACGCGGAGAAACTCTTCATCTCCAGTTATTATCCGCACAGTCCAAGCTGAGGGGGTTTCAAACAGCTTTTCCAAAGAGGGGACAGGGCCGCGCGCGCTCGGGTTAACAAGGGCAGGGGGGAGGCTTGTGGGGCACAGCCCGCACCTCGGGGCTCCCTCCCTCCCCCATGGGCCTGAATGAGGGCGACATGGCAAGGGAGGGGTCCGGACAAGCAGCCGCCAGCTGTCAGCTTTTCCCCCTCAGGGAGCTGGAAGGCACCGAAGGACCCTGCGCCACCACCTGCGGGCCTGGGTTGGGGCTTCACCAAGAGACAGATCCCACATACGTTTTTTACGAAGTTAAAAAAAATAGTCCTCATCCCCACTGAAAGCCTCTCCCCCTGCCACAACCACCCTTCACCACCTCGGCCCATTCCTAGGTTGGCAGGTTTTCTAACACTCGACATGTCTTGGATGGAAAAGCCTCTGCACATTTCCCACGTGAAACAGCCAGAGGCCCTGGTAGCCAGGTGTTTCCATCCGGGACCACAGGGGTGGCCTCCATTAGGGCCAAGGCAAGGCCACTGTTGTCCAGCCCAGGAGAGGTGGCGTGGTGGGAGTCCCTGAGCCCCTGCCACTGGGGACACAGGTCAAGGACACTGGAACCCAGACAGCCAGGCACCAGGTGGTCACGCTCAAGCAAATCCCCAAAAGGTAGGGCTCCAAAACAGGCATGTGCCCTCCTCAGGGCTCAGCTCACCAGTCATTCATCATCGGTTAGCGTGGCACTAAACTCAATTCCCGCCCCTTCTCAACAAGACAGTTTTGCTTTATTTTCCTCCCCAGCAATGAAGACCAGGTTCCCCTCAGTTCCTGAGGTCTGCAGAGACACCGAGGGCGGAAGCACCGGGAGGTACTCATCCCAGCCAGGCCTCCTCACACGATTGCCTCGGCACCCTAGCCTTTCCCGCCCCACCATCAGCCAGGAACGGCGCTCAGCAGATACCCAGGGAGGTGACGCTGCCCCTCCGCACCACTCGGGCTGGACTGATGCTGGTAAAAAGCCTCCTGCACTGACTGGAGCCCTGTCCTACTTGTCACCTTAGGATGAAGATCACAATGTCTCCAAAGGGGCAGGTGAGCCACTGGAGCGGTCGGGGACCTGGCACCCTCCTCCCCATCATGGGGGCAAAAGCTGCCACTCCCTGCTCCATCTAGTCTCTGCCGGCCCCACGCCAGCCCTCCCTGCAGCCTGAGGAGGGAAATGGGAAAATCCTGGGGAACCAGAGACAAAGAGGAACCTACTGTGGGGCAGGGTTCTCACCCAAGTAACAGGGAACTTTACTCAGAAAAAGGCTTCTGACTACACCATAAAAGAAGAAAGTGTTGGAGATGTGTCACGTCCTGAACTGGAGGGAGGCAACGTCAGGAGGGAGTCTATTCACTCAGGCAACAGCAGAGAGCTTCCGCAAAGACTACAACCCTCTGGTTCTTCCTCAAGGAAAGAGGAAAGAATGATCAAGGTAGTGTTTAATGGCCACACTTCAAAAAGTGAATTTGTATTAGCCTTTTAGCTCAGCTATATGGGGACAGTCTTTAAAAACTATTAGTCTGAGCTTTGAGAAGGAGCCATACAATATTTACTGGGATGCAATCCAATGTCTGAGGGAACCCAGATTCAAATAGTTGTCACCAAGAAAGGGGTTTCCTTTCACTTCCATGAAAGCTGCTTGGCGAGGACAAGCTCTCCCTTCTCCTGGGTTCAGGAGGAGGGGAGACCACCTGCACCTTAAAAAGGACACAGGTTGCCCCCTCCCCCGGCCCCAGGCCACTTCCCACCCCATCCACAGCAGGTCCTGCTCTCAGTCATCACCGGAAGCTGGTGTTTTTTTGTTGTTGGGGTTTTTTTGTTGGTTTTTTTGTTTTTAAGAAAAGTTCATTCATCCTGCTCACAGTCCCTTCTGGAAGAGTTGAGAAAACAGAATTCACCAACTCAGCAGGAAACAATGCACTGTTCCTTCTTTTGATGTACACATGAATTCCCTAGAGAGACAGGGTGTGGGAAGTGAGGGTGGTTAATTCTTTGGTCTCCGGTTCGCTGCGGAATACCCCTGATCAGTTCTGGCTCTCTATTTTAGGGGGGAAAAATATTTTCATTGCTTTTTTTAAAAAATAAAATGTTCCCACAGGGGGGGAAAGGTTTTGAGTATTACACCTTAGCCAACAGAGCCCCAACTCCCAATGTCCACCCTTTTTCTCCTGCAGGTTTCTGCCAAGGGCCTGTGACACGTCTGCCTCGTGTCACCGGCCACATCGGGCCGGGAGCGAAGGGGACAAGCCGGCCGGGCAGGTTCAGTCCAGGAAGCGCTGGCAGGCTTTCTTCCAGCGGCAGGCGGTGCACCACTGGTCCCGGTGCTCGATGCCATACACCTTGCGGCACTTCTTGGCCTCCCCGCGGGCCTTCCTGCCGAGGGAGAGTCACGAGGGCACAGTCACGTGCTGGGCTGGACCCGCGCAGCCGCCGGGAGGCTGGGTGAACGGGCAGGGGCTGGAAGGACCCTCCCCCACATCCAGTGTGTTCTCCCGCTGGGCTCCCTGGGAGCCCACACTCACAGTGGGGATGCGGGGCCAGAGCCAAAAGGGAGGCCACACGAGGGCTCACCTGGCGCTGCTCTGGGCCCGGGGTGGAGAAGTGACAAGCAGGGGCGACTTCACTGCAGGTGCTGGCTGCTGGGGCTCGCTGAGGCTCAGCGACCGGCTCCGGACCTGGGCACAGGGACATGGGTGGTAAGCACGGGCCGTGAGCATAAGGGCAGGAGGGACCGGTGACAAGCCATCCTATCGGAGAGTCGGCCACACCTGCTGAGCCCCTCCTGTGCCAGGAGGCCTCTGGAAGGACATTGCCAGTCGAGGTGAGCAGAGGCCAGGTGGGGAGGAGCAGGCCACTCTGGGGATGGAGTAGAGGCCACATGGAGGGGCGCCTCTGGCCTGCTCCCTGCAGTGGTAGGTGGAGGCACCGTGTGTGGAAGAAAAGGAAGGACTGCACTGCCTCAGTGGCACCTGTGCGCACTTAGGTTTGACACCTTCTGGAATGCACTGTGCCCGCTTCACAATGACTTCCAACTTATTTTCATAAGAAGCAAGCAACTTGCAGTATCAGTAGTAGGCTCGAGATTTCCAGTCCACCCCACAAGGCCCCCACAAGCTCCAATCTCTTTCTTGCCCACCCTCAACCTCTCGGACTTTCCCACATTCTCTCCCTTCTCTTGGCATTAAAACAGTTAACGAGCAGCTGAAGACACTTGGCGCTACATAGGGCTCTGACTCTGGCCTCGCCTGCTGGTCTTCCCAGCAATAACCTTGCTGGATCTGGGCACTGTGCGGCCAGCACCCTCCTTCCCCTTCCAGGAGGGGGCTGTGACCAGCTGGAAGTGCTAGGCGATGGGAGAGAGTGCATGGAGAGCGTCAAGAAGTTAGGGCACTGGAGGCAAGTGCAGGGAGATGGCTCTGGCACAGCTATGTGTGGACAAGCCCTCAGCCTGTTCCAGGGCCCCCGAAAAGGGTGGACAGGCCCAGAGATGGGCTCACTCACCGGCGACAGGGAGGAGGCCGTGGAGGGGGCGGCTGCCCAGCTAATACTGGTGTAGATGTGTGGCGAGACGGGGATCTGAAAGGATGGCAGGGCCTGCCGAGGACGAGAGCGCGTCAGCCTGCACCTTGCTCCGAAGTTCCCAGCCCACCCATTCTTCCTGTAACTTCATGGCCCACGGCCGAATCTGTGTCTCTGGCTGTGAGATACTAGGATAGACCAGAACGCCCTCCCCAAGACAAGGGTCCAAGGAGCCAGCTCTTTGAAGGAGGCTCCTCGATCCTCAGCTCATCTTCCTTTGGAACCCTTCTCGTGGGGCTGGCTTACGTGCCAGCCTCACGACTGATGACCCCAGTGGGTCAACTTCTTGGCTGGATCACTTGCTACAGGCGGTTCCCCAAAAGCCTTGGAACATGGGTGTGTATGCTGTCCCCCGCAACCGCTGGCAAGCAGCGACGCTCTCCTCAACATCTGGGTTTAGGTGTCGTCGTGGGAACGCCAGCTGCCTTCTCCAGGCCCCCTGTCATGGGGTCAGCCAGCTGCCTTACGGGCCACCTGAAGTTGGCCAAATGTGAAACAGCTAGGCGGCCACTCATTCTAATGAGAAGGAAAGCTGACTAATTTTGTAAAGGCTTTCTGATCGAAAGCACTGCTTTCTACTTACTAGCCTGCAAACCAGCCTAGAGTATGAAAAAACCAAGCTCAAGCTGTAGGCATAAAAGGATTTTCAGAAAAGTGGCACACGGCAAGCTGTGTGTTCACTAAGTTCCTACTACACGCAGTGAGGACCATCCTACGTGTCACTCCCTCCACGACAACCCTCCCAACCCCATGGGAATAAAAGCCTGGTCCTTCCTGTACCCACAAGTGTTCTTGTGCCTCTAGGAAGACACCTTGATTATTTATTATAATTAATCATTGTCACACACTCATTTCTCTCTCCAGCTAAACCACGCACTTCACAAGATCAAAGACTAGGTCTTGCTCCACGTGACAGATCCAATGCGCGACACACAGTAGTTATTCCAAAAAATGGGTCCCGGCTTGTTTGTTAACGTAACACAATTCTAGGAACTCAGGACTTGCTCTGGGAAGCCCAACTACACCACTCCATCCCCTTTTATAACCAGTGGTGTAACAATTCCCCAGTCCAAATCCATCAACCTGGCACTCAGGAATTCGGCCGGATTTTTAGTAACCACGCAAGACAGCCTCCGAGGAGGAATGCCAGAATTCCTGACTTTACTGAGTGTGAGGTCATTTTCCTTGTCCTCTTTGTAGAAGTCAGCAATTGGCAGTTTAGCTAAAGGCTCAACCTTCAATCAGGGAGGTCAGTGGCCTGTGAGCAGGCTGGCTGATGACGGGCCAGACATCAAATATCCTCAGAGCCACAAGGCTGAGCACCCACCTGCCCCGACCCCGTACCTGGTATGCATGGTCGGCCTGAATGTGCCAGAAGGAGCCAGGAGCTGACTTGCTGAGAGCACCAGGGGGCAGGTAAGACTCGAGGCCAGGTTGTTCCGGGCCTGACGGCTGGGCTTTGGGAGGCAGCGATGCAAGAGTGCTGAGGGGTGGGCTGGCCACCCCAGGGGCGGGAGCTGGGTCAGCCATGGGGGCTGCAGCAGCATCCTCCTTCAACTGCATCTCTGTGTAGTAGAAATCCTCCTCCCGTCTGAACTGATCCGAGTCCACAGTGTCCCTGTGTGGGAGGAGATGCCACGGTCAGGGCAAGCTGCCTCAGGTCAAACAGGGGAAACCAAGGTGCAAGAGGGCATGCTGGCTCAGGGCAGGTCAGGGAAGGAGCCCAGAATGCGCGGAGGCCCACCTCTAGGGTGGTGACACAGAGCTGGGCCTTCACAGCAGTGGGTGTGGTCCTCGCACCCACAGCTTCGCTTCTCTTGCAGAACGTGTGAACTCTCTCCTCAAGTCATCTGACTCAGAGCTCTGCCCTGGGCCTCTCTGGGCCCCACCCCCCTGCCCTGTGTCCCTCGAGGGAAAGGACAGAGGGAGCCTCCTCTGCCACAAGCAGCCCTGGTCATGTGAGTCCAGCCTAACGGAGCCCTGGTCCCCAGGGCAAGCAGGTGCAGGCTCACCACATGACCCAATTTCTGCCCCAATCTAAAGCTCCCTGCTGCCCACAGTGAGGCAAGACATGCCCATGAGTGGGCGGAGCTCCCTTCCCAGGAGCAGCGGCTGCAGCCACAACAGGCAGGTCCGCCTTCCCAGCCAAACTTCTTTCCAGCAGGCAATCCCACGGGGCCCTGGGCCAGCGACAGGCACGAGGTGCTGCTTCAGCAAAGCCTTCCTGGGAAGCACTGGGGCAGTGGGTGGTGGTGGAGAAGGCCAGCGTGCTGCTCGGCAGAGGCCCCGGCCCGTACCTACCCCAGGTGGAGGGCTCTGATATGCCGTCTGATGCCCACGGTAGAGCGCAGCACTTTGCCACAGGTCGGCCACAGGCACTTGTACATCACCTTCACGGAGTTCTGGAAAGGAAGACGCGGTCACTGGGACGTGTTCCTCTCACGCCCCCACTCACCCTCACCCTCTGACAGCAGCTGCCCTGGAACAGAGCCCAGCAAAAGGCTCTAGGGCCAGACAACCTGCTCCCAGGTTCTGGTGGCCGCGAGCTGGGGTGTGGCGCCCAGGCCTCCGCTGGAGTGCGGCGCCCAGGCCTCCGCTGGAGTGCAGCAGGGAAGCCGGACTGGTGAGAAGGACGGGCATGGAAGAGGAGGAGGGGCTCCTGGGAATATCGGGAGGGGCCAGAGCAGCAAAGGGAAATTGAAATGGGCCCGAGCCTGAGAACACCCAGGACCTGGGGCCCTGCATGCGGGCACCGAGCTCACGCTCACTGCACCACCCACCTTTCTTTTGCGTGGAGCTGGTTCATCCAGCAGGAAGGCGTCTGGATCAGTGTCAAATCCATTATCAGTGTGGGGCGACCCAAAGGCGTCGCCCAGATACCTGGGGCTGGCCTGAGGGCGCGGAGGCGACGGGGTGGAAAGGCCGCTGCTCGCGCTCCAGTGGCCACTGCTGGTACTGCTACCGCTGTCGGACACGTCGCCGCCCTCCTTCCAGCCCTCCTTCCACGGATCACAGGCCGCGCGGGAAGCTGGCCAAGAGAACAGGCAGGCTGCTCACGGGGCTGCCCTGCAGGCTTCCAGCACCGCCCGCTATGCCAGAGTCTGCCAACAGCCCAGGTCCCAGACCATGACATCCTAGGCTGGAGTTTGGGTTCCTGAATCCAATTCCTGCCTCTGCTCTGCCTGGCTCTGCAGAAACCAGGCCGCTTTGCAAGGGGAAAAAAAAACACAAAAACTCCCCTTCCTGAGCTTAAGTTGAAATGCAGGGTGGGAGCACCGATGGCAGTGATTTCTGTGGGCGGCCCTGCCTGCTCTGGCAGCACTGCTGGCCACGGCCACGCGGGGATGGTCACAGGCCAGCACACACACATATTGCAACTTCATTTTGTATGTCATTAACAGAAAGATAACCTAATTAAAATGTACTGCTCCCTTTATAAGTTAAAAAAAAAAACTGGGGGGAGAGGGCAGCGGGGAGGAGACCCCTCCTGCCCCTTGGCCTAAAGGGTGGGTGGGAACTTGCCCAGACCAGGGCGCTGAGAACCCCTTGGGAAGCTCTCCCAATGGTGGGGTAGGATGGAAAGGCCAAGTTAAGAGCTTGTTTATCATGCTTTCTTGAAAAACACCCTCCGATAATTTAAACCCAGGCAAGTACATCAAAACCTGTGCGTGAAAAGAAACCACACCATCAGCTCGCCAGCCATCAGGAGGCAGGCATTTACCAGAGCTGCAGCTGCTGGTGCCTGCTTTTACCTGCAGTAACAACTCTGGAGGATGCAGGACAAGCCCTGAGAGGAAGTCAGGCTACTCCCAAGACGCAGGAGGCCCTTAGCCCTGTGTGGCTGTGAACCTGCCCCCCTGCTTCCAGCCACACATCTCAATGGGAAGATGATCGCAGCACGATGTGAAATTTTCAGGATTTAAACTGCCCCTCTTCTGGCTCCTTTAGGCCCAACCCAGACTCTTCCCTGCCTGGGCTGTAAATCTGGATTAATTTACAGTATGGGAGACTCTAGAATTCTGATACGTGGATGTAGCAAGACAAGGGGAAAAACCACGACACGCGCAGTACGGTGGCCACATCCTCAACTCCCAACATGGACAGCCATCCGCGGAGCCTCCCTACCCTGGATTCTGAGATCGTCTGCCACATCCCTTGGGGCCAGGTTAAAGATCCTGATGCTTCTCCGTCATCCTGGTCCACATTCCGACCTGCTCCTGGCTGGGAACCTGGGATACGCTCCCACCGTTCCATGCTGCCAACGCAGGCTCTCCTTCGCCGCACCTCACAAGCCGGGAGGAGCCCGCCCGCACAGAATAGGAGGACAGAGACACATCTCACAGCTATGACCTTCTGACAACCAAGAGTTCACGACACCTGCACAGGGGGTAGCCCTTCCGGAAAGAACAGGAGCTACCAACAGGTCGGGCGCCCGCACACATCCACTCAGGAGACCTAACAGGGGGAGGAGGGCAGGGAAGCAGAACCCGACGCCGAGCCTGAGCAGGACTCTGGAGAAAAGGGCAGGCCCAGCACCAGGCCAAGCCGGCAACACCGCGGCCTTCCACAGAGGAACCTCTCAAAAGGCTCAAATACTGAAACTGGCGAACTGGCAGACAAAGGAAGAAATATAAAACAAAGCAAAAAGTTAATACCATAAATTGATCTATGAGTTATAAGATGAATATAAATTACTCTTAGATCGTAAGATCTTCTAGGGCAGGGTCCATAGATATTTTACACCATGAACACAAAGTGTACCTCTGCCAGTACAGAACACTGAGTACTTATGGTGAACGTCTAAGAAATACTTTTTTAATTCCCTCTGTTCTCTCCACACAGGCACAGCAGAGCCATCTTAACAATACAGAGACCAAAGGGAACAGCTGGTTTCTGTGCAAATAATATCCATGATTAGAACAAGGTTTTGGTTGCTGTACAGACCTCACCTTGCAGAATACTTCAATATAATTAGCTGCCGAGGAAGCCTTATTTTCCACTGACTTCAAACATAAGATCAGAAATATATCGTAATGGAAGAAAATCTCTAGTAGACTATTAAAAATATTTGTCAAAAAGTGACTCAAGAGATCAGGATCCTGGCATATGACAAGCTGGATGCGTCTGTGTCTGTGTTGGGTGTGGGTATATTATACATGCGCATACACACAACCTGAGGGGAACCGGACTCATTCCTTTAGGACACATTCCTGGATCTTCCTCCTGTTGACCAACCTCCTGAATCTCTTAAATTCATAGAATTTCCTGAGAACATTAAGATTGACTCCCTTCTTCCCCATTTTGCTGTGTGGCTCCCAAGTACCCACAAAGCAGGCATGCAACGCTAGCTTCACAACTAGGTGCCATCAGATGGCAACGACTTACACTAGCAGCCTAGTCATTGATGACAGGCTTTGGGTGAAATACAGATGTTCGCTTTATCACACCTTTAAATCTACCTTCTATCTAGGGAGATTATTTATGAGAGATACTTGAAAGGCCACTTTCCTCCTGGTATGTGTTCAGAGCTATGTTTTTTTCCCCATAAGCTTTTAAATAGCTTGCAATGCAGTTAGATCACACCAATGAAAAAGTTATTCCCTGGGAGTAAGTTAAGCCAGCCCTGTAATGAGTTTCAAAAAAAACCTTCAGGTTCACTACCAACCTCGTAAAACTACTAATATCCAGCAACCCTTCTTCCTCCCATATTACTGGGGAACTATTTTGGGGGTCGCACTGGACAAATTTTCTTTTAATTTGCAAATTTGCTATGAGTAATGCTATCAGTTTGTATTAAACAACTGGATATATTTTAGACCTCAGCTCACTTATTCCAGGCCCTTGGCCTGCAGGCCCACACTAATTTACAAGGCTGAATTAGGCACTTGGAATAGAGGCACGAATCCTGAGGCCACTAGCAGACCATTTAGTAAGTTTTTACCTTTATGAACTAAATTCCTCTACTGGCCCTGTTCAGGCCCCCACCAATGTGCCTCATCACTTACTCCCACAGAAGAACTTACTCCAGTGGCCAGTGAGGCTCAGTCACCTTCACAATGCACCCGAAAACTTCTCCCCAGATGAGGAAACTGAGGAAAAAGAATGGAAGCGTCTAACTCAACGTCTGTCCCTCAGCAAGTCTGACATGCAAGTGAGAAGAGACTCCAGAAAGCTGACTGCCAGGCTGTGACTCTGGCGATGAGTTGCTCAGAACAGCGGTCAGCTGCGGGCCTCCGCCACCCCCAGAACCCACGTGGGCCCCCTTCCTCACCAGAGAAGGTGGCATCGGCCCCGGGAGGACTCTGTACCACTGGGCTGCAGGACAGCGACGTCAGGACCATGGCCGCCATCATCTCGTCCATTTCCACTGCATCCGACTTCCTGGATTCAAGCAAGTGAGTGCCAAAGGTGACTTCCTGACACAGCTGGTCACATGATCACCTTACTGCTGGACTGTCCCCTCCACGCCCCCAACTCCAATCAGCCAGCATGTATATTAAATAAAGCACAAAGGTCTCTCCTCATTCTTCATGAAAAATACTCATTTTGAATTATATTTACAGTATCAGTCAAGCCTGGTATTAGCAGGTGGGTCCCCATCCCACTGCTGACACCTGCAGCAGCTCCTTTCTCCCCTGAATTCATTTCCTAACTCTAACTGTTCAACTTATGAGAGAATTTTATTTGGGGGAAACAAAAACGAGCCAAAGCAATAATAAAGCATGGGCATATAAGATGCCTACAGGGAGATGAATGGATAAAGAAGATGTGGTACATATACACTATGGAATATTATTCAGCCATAAGAAGAAAACAAATCCTACCATTTGCAACAGCATGGATGGAGCTAGAGGGTATTATGCTCAGTGAAATAAGTCAAGCTGAAAAAGACAAGTACCAAATGATTTCACTCATATGTGGAGTATTAAGAACTAAGAAAAAAAAAACTGAAGGAACAAAACAGCAGGAGACTCACAGAACCCAAGAACGGACTAATAGTTACCAAAGGGAAAGGGACTGGGGAGGATGGGTGGGAAGGGAGGGGCAAGGGGGAAGAAGGGACATTACATTAGCAGATGTAATGTTGGGGGGGCACGGGGAGGGCTGTACAACCCAGAGAGGACAAGTAGTGACTCTATGGCATCTCACTACGCTGATGGACAGTGACTGCAATGGGGTTGGGGAGGGGAACCTGATGAAGGGGGTAGTGTAATCACCATAATATTACTCATTTAACTGTAGATTAATGATATCAAAATAAACTATAAAAAAAGGAATAAACAAAAAAAAAAAAGATGCCTACAGGGATTCGAAAGCCCTACAATTACCTGCCTTTCCCCAACTTGTATTCAGATTTACAACTAACCAATTCCTGTCCCCTCCCCCAACCCTGGAAAAATGATGAGGTATTCTGATAAGTTTCTGAGTGTCAACAGAACCTAGTACATACATAAGCCAATGAGCAAGTAAACCAGAAACCCTAAAATCTCACTGAACCTCAGATGCTTTCTACAGCAGAGTTCTCTAATATTTTACATGTATGTGTTTAAACATCCATATAAAGTTACATCACTTGGAAGTAAAATTGGAGCTCTCTGTAAGCTAATGCTAAAGTATGAAGAGTTCGCCTGAAATAAATTTCTAGGTGGTTCATCTATTTCAAAGGACTGTATTAATTCATTTTTTATAATTCAGACCCACTAAAATAACATGGCTGGGTTTGAAGCAGCTAAACCAAGGCTAGTAATATATTAAACATATTAGCAACCTCTTTTTTGTAAGATCTTTGTATTTTTTAGTTCCATAGAATAGAGAAACAAATTCTTTGTCAGCATTCCACTGAATTCACAATCTCAAATATTGTTGCTCTGGTTGGTCAAGACACTAGGCACGCTGTTGGTAACAGCAGAACCCACAGACCCACACAGAAGGACATGGATTGGGCTTAACTGCCTCTACATCCTGTTTGTAAGGGACAATCTCCACTGGTGGATTTTCCTTTTCAATCTTAAAAGAGCAAACATACATAGAGTACATACAAAATAGAAATTAGGATACATATGTTCTCAAGAAAATATTTTATCATAAAATTCTAAAGCAAAATATACATTCTTCATTCAACATGAACCATTTTGGATATCTGAGCCAGGGGTTGGCAAACCTACAGGCTGGGGGCCAAACATAGCCTGCTTCTTGTTTTTCAATGGTTTGCAAACTAACAACAGTTTTCCATTTTTTAAATGGCTTTAAAAATCAAAAGAGTATTATGTCTTGACATGTGGCACATGAAAGTTACATAAAATCAAAATCTGAGTATCCCTAAGTATAGTTTTATGGAGCTCAACCATACCCATTTGGATGGTCCACAAGAGAGCTCAGGAGTTTATGTAACAGAGACTGGCCCACAAAGCCTATGTTATTTACTGTGTGGCCCATTCAGAATAAGTTTGGTGACTCCTAATCTAAGACATTTTTTCCCTGTCTCTCATCATGAAAAGCTAAGGACTAATTTTAGGTGAAGCATAAAGAGGGGAAAAATAGCCCTTAGCCAAACAAGAGATATATCACCCACCCTTAACAGAGCTATAGTGAAGAAAATGCCATTCTGTTTTTTTTTTTTCAAAGAATGCCCTCTCCCTATATCCCATGTGTCCAATATCTTGACAACTAGGCATCTAGGATGGTGACATTCCTTCGCCAACATGAGGCAGCCCACACCTGGTACCTCACCACCCACAAGACTTCCAGAGCCCAGGCCCTCTCACACAAACCTCTTTGGGACGTCAATGTTCCTGGAGACGGGCCTGTAGGCCGGTGCCTGGGCTCCCTGCTCCGGTGGCGGCACCTGGGGAATAAGGCCCTGCAGCTCAGCCAGCCAGACCTCCTCCACTTTGCAGCAGATTTGTAACTTCTGGTCCAACAGCCAGACAGTCACCTTATCCTCTACCCAGCTATGCTGCTCCACCAGTCCTGTGCACTCTTGTCCCCCATACCACACATGAACCTGGGGGGAGAAAAACAGCAATGTGGTCAGCACTGGGTGGTTCTTACCCTATATGCCCAAGTTCTGGGTGCCACCTACGATAAACGGCATTCTTTGACTCATCTGTAACTCAAGATGTTCCCATGAACCGCTTCCCACATGAGCACCCAGACTAGCCACAGTGGATCAATTATTCCCCAAATAGATCTTTGTAGACTCTTTAAATGGAGACAGTGAGCATGTCAGTTTCTGGGATTTTTTTCCTGAACCTGGAATCTGTATGCAATGAAGTTGTTATCATCTTACGATGGATGCTTTCTATGATCCTCATGGTAACCACAAAGAAAAAAAAACCTCTAGTAAACGCACAAAAGATAAAATAATCAAAGCATATGACTACAAAAAAACCAACAAATCACAACGGAAGATGGCAAGAGAGGAAGAAAGGAACAAAGGAAACACAGAAGTTAGAAAACAGCACAGCAGCAACAGTAAGTCCTTACCTATCCATGCTTACTTTACATGTAAATGGATTAGATTCTCCAATCAAATGAATCTGGAATCTGCTTCCATCCCCCTGACTTCCTGCCCTACCTTGCCTCTGAAGCCTGTGTATCTGCTGGCCCAAGCATGCCTTGAATTGTCCACACCCTGCATTTTCCCCTTCCGAAAACTCTGAGTCTACCTGGGGAAAGACAGCAGGGTGAAAATGTAGGCTTGCCTCGCTCAAGGGCGCTCAGCAGTTGGCAGGTTGCCTTACCTCATGGGAAGAAAGGCCTGGACAACATAAGCCTTGGCAGGGAGACAGAAGATAAGAGTCTCTATTTATGGGCCCTTGAGAATCAAAGAGAAGCCCATGCACCTGGACCTCCTGATACCATCAGGTACAAGTGATGGCTGGGCCCTGCCACAAGGGGAGGGAACGGGAAATCCAAATGGCATTCTGACTAAACACACACTTTCTCTCTCAAAAACATCCAAAGGTAATTCAAAGACGCGATAGTATCTGTCTCTTATGAGCCTGACATTCTTTCCCTTGTTTTGTGAAGTTGCAAACTGTGGTAGATTCAGAGAAACTGAGCTCTGGCCACGCTTCAAACTGAGGTTCTGGGCAGGCCTAAGTCCAGAATGTCAGATGTCAGGTCCTGGCTGCCGGCACTATTGTGCAGGGGCCCTGGGTCTGCTCCTGCGGCTCATTCTCTCAGGAAGCCTGCTGCCCAAGGCCCACAGGGCTGCAAGCAAGAGGTCTGTGCACAAACCGGGCCTATGGAGTTTCTGGCCTATCACTCGGGGAACCACGGGCCTGCCTACCCCAAGCCTGCAGTGATCAGACACCTCACCATGCAGGGTTCAACCTACCCTCTGCCCGGGCTGAAAGGCCACCTGCTGGATGCCTGAGGTGCCAGGAGCCTTGAGGATTTCCTTGGGCTGCTCGTGGCAGGAAGTGTCCTTAGAGGCGAGGAAGGGCTGGGGAGCCACCCGCTCCGGCAGCTCCGACTGAGGCTCTGCGGGAGGGGCAGCCCCGGGTGGCCCCAACACCCGGGCTCCCAGGAGGGACCTCTTGCCAAGGCGCCGGGACAGCACACTGGCCATGCTGCTGCCTTTCCTGGGGAGGCAAAGGGGACACAGAGACTTAATCTATCATCTGGAAGCATCAGGAAGCTTTAATACAGTGCCCTGCCTATAACTGTCCATTAAAATGAATGGACATTTCATTCATTTAAATTTTACAGAACATTGACAATATTTTTCCTTTTACAAAAGTAATACCCATTCCTAGTAGGACACTTAGAAAATAACCAATAAGCAAACGGAGAACAAATAACTCAAGAAGCAGACTCCCAGAGATGCCCACCTTTCCTATGGCAGCATTCCATGCTTTCTTCTGTATGTGTAGTTATATACTTTCATTTCCCCAAAATGGGATCATGGTTTATAAAATGAATTTTCACTTAATATTTTGGGTAGATTTTACTCTTATCATTAAGTGTTATTCTTTATGAAAACACTTTTAGAGGCCACGCAGTATTTTCCTAGATGGACGCACCATCGTTAATTCAACAAATCTTTTATTACTGTGTCTGAGAGCTGCATGTAGTGTTGTGCTGTGCAGACTGCTCTGCGTGCAGGGAGCAGCGCCTGAGCTCGGCCTCAGCACACACGCCCCAATGACCGCGTCCTTACGTCGGGTTCCCACACAGGATGTTGTTGAGTTAGAACACAAGGACATCTGTTGGATACTCACAGATTCTGAAGCTTTGCTGGCTTCAAAGCTGCAAAGAGCCATAGAAAGGAGCCATTCAACCTCTCATCCTCACTTTCCACCTGAGGAAACTATTACTGAGGGCTTAGTGACTTGTTCTCAGCCATAAAGGTAGTTGGTGCCAGAACCTGAACGAAACCTGGTGTCCCGAGTGCACCTCCAGGCCTCCTCCCTGCCTCCAGCAGGATACGGGCTACATGCCTTCCCGGCTGATGCAAACATAGGCCCACAGCCCTGACGAGGACCAAGGTAGACTGTGCCAGGCCCAGGTGGTCACCCCGTGGTGAAGGGGAGCTCTTCTTAAAAAGGCATATACCATTTCAGCATCATCTGAGGCACCGACGTACCCCCGTTTACCCTACTCCAGGAAGCAGGGAGCCGGGGAGGACTGTCCTACGCACTTTACAGTGGGAAGAGCTAGGAAGGAGGTGGCGACCAGAGACCTTCGTCTGAGGCTTCATCAAGCACCCTCCTCCTGAGAGGAGGTGTTCTAACCACCACCACCCGACACACACACCCGGTGAGCACCAGGGCTGGAGGAGACCACCAGGGCTCTTCCAGGCCACTCCCTGACCATTGACATCATTCCAGAAAAGCACCCTATTTCCAGGTCCCCCAGGGACTGGAATCAGTCCGCAAGCTTATGGGAAAGCCCTGCCCTGGCCCACAGCCTCCTGCTAAGTGAGATGTGGAGAAACAGACCTGCCCGCAGGCCACAACACCCAGCCTCGCTCAGAGCCTCTTTCGTCATCTTCAAGTCCCAAGGTGATGCTCCCCCTCTAATACCTTGGAGGAGCAGGTGAAGACATTCCCGGAGAAGCTCTCACAAATGCAAAGTGTGACAGAACCACAAAGGAGCCTCGTTCTGATGAAGTCCAATCTAGTACCAGCCGCAGGGGAAATGAACATTTTGGAAATAAACTCCTACTTACCTTCTGTAATAGGTTTACTTTTCATATTCTTAAAAAGATGATGAACTGTCCCTTTTTTTCCCCCTAGACAGTAAGTTCTAACCCCCCGGTCCTTTGCCCAGCTGTCTTGGAACAGCTCTTCTATGTGCAGATAATACATTCACACCTACTTACGAGTGTCTCCCGTGTGCTAGACCCTAAGTGCTGTCTGGCATTCTCTCATCCCATAGGGTCATCAACACCCATCCCTGTTCTGCTTTACGTAAGACTCAGGCTCAGAGAGGTTAAGAGACCTGACCGAGGTCAAAGCAGGTGAAAGGCCAAATACCTGCTGACTTCAAAGCCTGCGTTTCTTAGGACTACACCATGCTCCCCCCGTCTTTCCAAATAGGC
The DNA here is from genome assembly GCA_032199065.1 of Smutsia gigantea. NCBI lineage: Eukaryota > Metazoa > Chordata > Mammalia > Pholidota > Manidae > Smutsia > Smutsia gigantea. The sequence continues at coordinate 92,409 of JAVSCE010009840.1, forward strand.
TCTGCCTGGGACCCAGGACCTAGGGCCTCTGCTTCCCCATACCTCATGCCCTTTGTCTCCACTGACCTCCATCCTCATCACCTTTGTCATGAACTGGCTTCACAAGGTGCCGCCCAACCTCCAACAGGTCAAGCTTTGTGCTTACTACCCTCAACCTCCTTCCCGGTCCCCTCTTCGCCTCCCCAGCCCACTAGCTGCCCTTCTCACCAACCCCTCCCGAGAACTGATTTCACTGCTCACCCAACAGGACAGAACTTTCCATTCCCCCTCCACAAACCTGAGTCCTTTTTCTCTTGCACAGGGCTTGCGGGCAGGCAGACGCCCACCGGGGGCCAGCTGCTCCCAGGCCTGGGTCTGCTAGCAGAAGGAGAAGAATCGGACTCTGCTCTTTGCAAACTCAAGCCGCCCTCCTCCCAAGTGCGCCTGGTTCCTCAGTGGTCCTGCTGCTTGATGCCTCTGGGTCCCCGAGCACGTTCCTAACCTCTGCTGTTCCACGTCCTCCGTTCCTGCCTACCCATTTGTCCAGTCAACATTTAGCCAAGGAATTGATACAGGCAAAGCACATCCCAGTACTGTAGCAGGTATAAAATACTACAATTTTCATGGACCTCGGTGGCAATGCTGTTTCCCCACCTGGAAGGCCTCACGAGGCTAACTCTACCCCAGTCTATTAAGTTTGCCATTTCAAGAGACTGTCCAGCCACATCTCTCTTCCCTTCCACCCCTTTTCCCCGGGCCACTCTCACACCAGAAGACACCTGTCACCACAGCTATGGGTTAAAACTTGCTTTGAATAGTTCTATAAACCTTCTTAGTTCTTTACCCTTGTCCAAAAGTACCCCAGGGCTTTGTTTGAGTCCCATGCTATCTCCACATCACCCAAACCCTAGTCTTTTACCAACCATTCCAGCAAATTATGCTAAGCAAACATCCCCACAATAACAAAACATGAATGGGAAAAATACATTTAAAAAATAGTAATAAAGTTGCAAATATTGAGAAAAGGGGTTTGGCTCATTTTTCCAAGTACTTTATTCAGAGCTTCAAGGCTGGAATCAGACAGCATGGTATCTCCACCATGAAGTCCCTAGAAAGCAAGGAAAAGGTAAGATAAAGGTCGGAGTCACAGCATCCTACAGAGCTCCTGTTTAGATGTCTTGTGATTTTACATTCAGTACCAGCATTGGAAAGCTTTACTGTAACAATAAAGAGAAAAAAAATGCGATGGGTGAATCCCTTGCCACTACAAAAAAAAAATGTCCAAGCTAACTCAATCTTAAAAACTTACCTGCTTTACCCTTGAAGCCTCAAGCCAAACAAGAACCTCTTACTTGCAGTTTAATCTCACTGAGCTCTGAAGCTAGGGAGCCGCAGTGCCGCTCAGAGCCATCGGGGGGCAGCACCCACCCAGAGACAGTGACAACGCTTTTCGGGACCAAAAAACACCGTGGCCACCCCCACTTTCCACAGCAGGAAGCTTGAGGTTTCTACCACTAAATATGAAGAAAGGGTAGTATTTCCAAAATTCCTGGGCTTCCAGCCTTCAGAGAGAGCTTGAAATATTGCCTAACAGACTCTGACGGTGATTTTGTAAGCCTTTTTTTCTTTTTGAATGTAAAGAATACTTTTCATTTGGTTTGTGAGCCCAGCCCTCCCGAAGCCTGCTTGATTTGCATGAAGTTGGCCAAGCTGCCCACCCCGGGCTTGCTCCCAGTGTGTTTGCTTTGTTCTCCGGCCTTTCTCCTTTAACTGGCCCAAATTCCACACTGTCGTGCATTTTATTTGATTTATTTATAGTATGCCCAAATCTTAATTTTTAAAAGCAGAAGAGAAACAAGGAAGGGAAACTGCCTTTACGAAGTGCCTAACAGACACCAGTTTTCACAAACTGTATCTAATTTAATCCGCAGAATGACTTGAGATAAATATACGTTCTTTTATTTCTGATGAGGAAACAGCCACAGGCAGATTCAGAGGCTCAAGCCGAACAACGACCCGACAGCCCCGGGGGCTGCACTCATGCCTATCTGGTGGCAAAGATGACGCCCCTGCCATTATTCCAGCAGGTGTGGAACCTCTCAAAATGAAACACTTAATTGAGTGAATTTTTATCTACAGGGTATGGTATTCCTATGTCAGTGAACCAAAAATAGCTCTCAATCCTGCAGGTCTCTACCTGCATTTCCTTGTGCACTTTCTTGCCTTGAAAATTTTTCTCCACTTAGCCATCCACCTACAAAATAAAGGTCAGTGCTTTCATCGACCTTGTTAAATAGTCCAAATCATTGTTAATCATTTAGCGGTTTGGGAAGAACTTTATACACACAGTGCCCTCTGAGAGTGCACAAAGAGAAAATGTAATCAATCCCAAAAGTTAACAAAAATTTTAGCCAAGTTTGTACATGGGAGAGCATAGAAATGAAAACTGCAAATCTCAACCAAATGCAGGCTGGGAGGCATCACCAGGTGTGACCCAATACCTCCCCGTGTTCATCAGCACCCTCATAATGTGAATATGGCTCTAGAGGTAACACGATCAACAGAGTCCTTGAGGGTTCAGAGGTGAATCAGAGCACCTCCAGGAGTCTGCCGTGCAGGTGGCTGGGGGAGCCAGGTTAACTCTGGACCCTGGATTGCCTACTCCACCTCACAGGCAGGATCCCCCGCCTGCCTCCCAGCACGCTTCCATCAGTCTCACTGTAGCCGCCTTCAAACCTCTCTTCCCATACCTCTAATTCTGTTTACTTCCCTACTGGTTCCTTTCTTGGGAGCTACCAGTGGTCCATATAAACCAGCCATCCCCTAATTTGCTTTATAGTTCCGGTGCAGCAGAGAGATCAACAAACATCTATTTCAGGGTAACAGTAACAGTGGTTCAGCATGTAGACAAATCTCATCTGTATGATGTTATATTCTCAACTTATGGAATTCCTTGATCGAAACAAACTCATGCTAAAAAGGAGTTCCTGGCAAATGTACAGTTTCAAGGAGATCCTGAGCCCTCTTGGACCTCTCACCCCTACCACTGTCAGGGTTCGCTACCCTTGCATTTTCATCAATGTCCAAAAAGGATGAGCCCTTTTCTGGGCTCAGCAAACATATTCAGATGTGTAATAGCCCTTAATGAGGACATCTGCCATCAGTTAAGTAATGGGGACAGAATAGGAAAACAAACCCTCTCTGTGGTTCTGAGTTGCAAATTGCTGTTTGACATGTGACTGTTGCCAGACAACCCCATGTCTTAGCACACGTATGTGTGTGCACGTGCTCACACACAATGGTGGCTCTCTCCTACCACCCAGGGACACTGCAGCAAGCCATGACATCATTTAGTGGGACTTTGAGGACAGAGATCATAAGTCAAAGATCATTACACTCGGATTTTAGGTTTTTTGTTTTTTTTTTAAGTTAAGGAGAGTGAATTTTGGAGGAAGACTCCAATTTGCTCAACCTTGGGTGCTTGCTACCTACTCTCACGTACAATTTATGGATCAATGCAAAGGACAGCAACCCTCTGCCAAGAGTTCCAGGTTCTCTACTAAAGCTCAGCTTTCAGTCTATTTTATGATCTCCACTGGGAAACCACGACACTAATTCATAGTTTAAGTTTTTAGTTCTTTGGCTGGTATTTTGCATATCGTTCTTAATCTTTTATCATGAAGCTGCTAATTTTTTTATTTTAAATCTGTAAATTGTAACTTTTTTTTTCATGTGATGTTCAAAACTCACCCAAAGGTCCAAATGTTATAGCAAACCACATCTCTCATTTTATAACAAAACTCAATGGAGAAGAGGACTCCCAAGCAATTCATTTTTCAGCAGTTCTTAGCAGTGACAATTTCTGTTGAGACATGCCATGTGCATTTGCAACATTATGTTTATATGCAAATATGGCTGTGGTCCTCTCTGTTTGCAGGTCACCGTATAAACCTTGGCAGAAGCAAGTCATCAGGCCCCCTCATCACCAAATGCTGCCTAGTGAATTTCAAGCCTTTATTTTTTTCTTGGGTGCCTTCTCCAGATAAGGTTAAAAGAAAACTTCACTCACTTCAATGAGCACATCTTGAACTTTTCTTCCCAGAGGACTCTCTGCCCAGCCTGGCTTTTGGGAGAAACCCTGGTGGAAGTAGCCAAGGGCCTGAGCTAAACTTCTAGATCTTTCAAGTTCTTAATCAGGTCCCATTATGCCACTTTTAAAATGTGTGGTGTGCCTCTTCGATTTTCATAATACAAGCCTAAGATACACAGCACTGAGCAGGTCAGTGACTGATTCAACACCAGCATATCAACGAATGACCATGTGGATTGTCAGGATATTCTAATTGTCTTTTTCCGAAGGATTTTAAAAACTGGATCATACTGCATCAATGTATATAGTTTAGACCACCTATAAAATTAAAATGATAGATCATCAGGATTGACAGGGACCTTAAAGGTTGCCCTTCCCTGACCTGGGAATGGAACCTTCTCCACAGCATCCCCTGTTAAGTGAGCATCCAGCCTGCCCATTCTGGTGAGTATTAGATGTCACAGAATAATGGAGGGGGAGAATAAGGGTCCCAAATAGCAGTACTATTTTCATATTCCAGCAGATGGGCAGTAGAAATAGTCCTCTGATCTGGTTACACTGAATTTTCTCCAGCAAATAATAAATGACCCTAATCGACAAATATTTTGCTGGCCTGACTGCACACCTGCCATTCAATCAAGTAAGAGGGTCCGTTCTGTTTGCAGGGAGGATGGTACTTTGGGTCTACCCAGAACAAGTTCGCTGCCCCTTCCTTCACACCTAGCTCCCCAGCTGCTTTCAAAACCACCAGCACCTTTGTTCATTCCCGTATCCTGCATTCACTGCTCTGTATTAAACAAGATGATTATCAGCCCAACACTTGGTGCAGTTAGGTTCAATAATCTCTATTTCTACTAGTACCAATAGGACTGCATTTCCCTTAGACCGAAAGCCCTGAGGGCAGAAACCCCATCTTGCTTTCCCATCAGATTTATGATATTAAATAGATATTCCCATGGGTGAGGAGGACTCCAGATTCAAAAATAATGTGTTAGAAGATAGAATGTGCAGCAGAGAACATGCTGCTTGCCCTAAAATGAAGACAGGTATCAAAAGCAAGGGTAGATGTTTAGTGTTCAAACATGGTTCTAAGACGGCAGTGTTTTCTTAAAAACAGAATACTAGATGAGGAAGCACACATAAGTAAATCCATGCTTCCACATGTGCCCCGTGAGGTGGGAGGTCTTCTAGCAGTTTCCGTACATTCATTGGGAAGGGGCGAGCATGCATGCACACGTGTAAGTGTGGGTTAAACCAGTTTTGGACTGTGTTAAAACTATGTGAAAGTTCCAGAAGGGGGTGGGGAGATGCATGAGTGCTGACTTGGCATTTTACCCAGAGCTGGGCAGGAGAGAACTGCGAGCTGAGTACCTCTGGGAGAACCAGCCTCAGAGAACTAGCAATTCTCCCAAGCAGTCTTCAGAGTTGGCTTAGGAGACCTACACATGAACTCAAACCACCAAAGGATGCCTGAAGGGCACTTGGGTTTACCCAAACTTTACTACACACATACAGGGGCTCCCTTTTTTTCCCAGACCTCCCAGCAACTCAAGAAAACATGGAGGGACAATGTAATTCCCATTTTACAGCTCAGAAAACTGAAGTTGCTCAAAAAGGCTGCTTATTTGCCCAACTAGCAAGCTGTGGTGCTCGCAGCTTTCCCGGTTCCTCCCCGGGTCTAGTCTCTCTTCCCAGAAGTGGAGACCCCGCAGCCCTGACACCTTTCCTGGGCCTTGGCCGATCCTTGCAAGGCTATGAGGAAGAAAGTCTGAGCTTCACTGGGAAGAAGGCACCTACCAGAGGCACCTAATGTAATGAAAACCATAACCTGGAAACAAAAGAACCACCACAAAAACATTAAAAAAAAAATTTTTTTTTAAGCCTAATGATCCAGGGCCCACCAGCATAAGGCCCTGAGGAGCGTACGCACCCAGAAAAGGAGGCCAGCACAGCATCGATGCCTGAGTGCTGGCACTGGGACCAACAAAAGAATTATGTTCTCACTCCTTTAAGAGGGCAGAGATATGCAGACTCCGTATTTTTTCTTTAAGTGGTTAAAGTAAAACTACTCTTTGGAACACAGTCATTTTAATGAATAATCACATTCCCTAAAGACAACCTATAGAATGGGAAACAAAATTGCAAACCGGGTATCAGACAAGGGGTTAACATGGAAAACATAAAGAACGCATACAACTCAAGAGGAAAAACAACCCATTTTAAAAAATGAGCAAAGGACCTGACCAGACATTTCTCCAAAGATGACATATAAAAAGCCAACAGACACATGAAAAGAGGCTCCACATCTCTAGACATTAGGGAAATACAAATTAAAACCACAATGAGCTATCTATCAGCTCATGCCTATTAGAACGGCTATTATTAAACAGGAAAGAAATAACAAGTGTTGGTGAGGATGTGGAGGAAAGGGAACCCTTGTGCACTGTTGGTAGGATTGTAAACTGGGGCAGCCACTATGGAAAAACAGTATAGAGATTCCTCAAAAAATTCAAAATAGAAACTACCATACAATTCAGCAATTCCACTTTGGGGAATATATCCAAAAAAAATGAAAACACTAACTCGAAAAGCTAACTGTGCCATCATGTTCACTGCAGCATTATTTATCATAGCCAACATCTGGAAACAACTTACATGTCCGTCGATGGATAAATGGATAAAGAAGTTGTGGTCGATTTGTACAGGGGAATATTACTCAGCTGTTAAAAGGGAGGGGCATCCTACCATTTGCAACAGCATGGATGGACCTTTAAGGCGTTATGCTAAGTGAAAGAAAAATACTGTATCTTCTCACTTGTATGTGGAATCTAAACAAAGAAAACCCAAACTCACAGAAAAAAGATCAGACTCGCTGTTACCAGAGCAGGGGGTGGGGATGGAATTGGAAGAAGGTGGTCAAAAAGTACAAACTCCCAGTTACAACATGAACGAGCATTCAGGGCGTACTGTCCCACAGGACTACAGCTCATGCCGCTGTATGACATGACATACAGGAGAGGCGTTAAGAGAGCAAATCCTAAGGGTTCTCCTCAGGAGCAGAACATTTTTTTTCCTTTATTCTTCTTTTCTTTTTATTGTGTTTATATGAGAAGATGGATGTTAGCTGAACCTATTACGGTAATCATTTCACAATATATGTAAATCAAACCATCATGCTGTACCCTGAAATTTTTATACAGTGATGTGTGTCAATTATTTCTCACTAAAACTGGGGAAAAAATAATCACATCCCCTGATGATGCTAAACAGACGGACAGTGGGGCTTGTGGGGAGACAGCGAGCTTCCTGGGGACTCACCTGGCAGGAATCAATAGGCAGGCCTAAGGCAGCAGCAGCCCCTCCCGCGGTGGATAATGGAGAGCACAGGGCTTCAGAGGCCTGAGAAGGGAGCCCCAGTACCAACGAGAAAGCCTCTGGGCCCCAAGCGGCACTGTGGCTGAGAGGGAAAAAGGCCCACTGCCACTGAAGGGCAGAACCTGGCTCCTCAAAACAGGCAGCCTGCGCGGGGCGGGAGCAGCAGACACCAGGGGCCGCTCAGGGCTCCTCCAGAGCTGGGCCCGCACCGCAACCGTGTGACTGGCCGCACTTAGTCGCCACCTCAGAGCCTCCATTTCCGGTCTCACCTGTGAAAAACGAGAATGGCACCCAGCATCTGGAAGGAACTCAACAGATGTGCTTTCCCCTGCACCCCTACGTGAAGACCAGTGCTAGGTAAGTAACACAGCAGGCCCCTCCGGGTGCTCGGTAGCCACAGTCAGGCTGGCACCTGCGAACTGAACTGTTAAAAGGATATTCAGCCAGAACCAGTAATACAACTACTGACTCGAAAGGAAATCAAAAAGTTAACCACAGGTGAGCCACTAATTAATTGAAATCACAAAACTGCTATCAGCAAGACACAGGAACCGAGAAAGCCAATGTATTCCATTTAGAGGCCTGCTGGCCACAGTGAACCAACCCCAGGGTTGCGTGCTTTGAGTTCATGCCACGCCAAACGACTTAGCCGCTGCGGCCCACAGCCAAGACCTGGGCCGCTGCTGTCCTCCCTTGCAGCAGGCATGGCTCAACCCTGCACCTCTTCCCCAGCAGAAATCTCAAGTCTTGGGATGGTTCAAGGCCTGCTGCCAGACGTCCCTCAGGTGGAGCTGGACCAGCTGCTGTGAGCAGCCCCCCAGGTCGGCTCCCCAGGTCAGCACCCACCCACACATGATTCAGTCTGGGTTCCAGCCACCCCAGATCCCAATCAGGCCCACACCGTGTGGACCCACACAGGAAACAATTCAACACCGACTCACCAGAAACCCAAGGAAAGGGGCACCATGGAACAAAACACCAGCATTTAAAAAAATCTGCTGATACTCAACACGTGTGCCAGGCTCTCACTGATGAACTGAAGGCGGGGGTCAAGAAGCCTGGCTTTCTTCCCCCTTAAAGAGCTTTAGGCCTGACTGAGCCCCACCTGGGTTGCACGTCCAGCATCTGTTTATAAAAGCACTTAATATGCTCCACAGTAACATGCATATATTTTGTGTTGTATACTTAGGTGAATGAGTCAGAATTTGCTTCTTTCAGGAAAATGCCAAAAACATCCAGCAGCCTGACACCAAAGCCTGATAAAAAGATCGTTTTTAGGATTAAGCTCATAAAACCAGATGAATGTGCATGTTAAAATTTTAAGTGCTTGACATAAGCTAAATTAGATGAAATAAAATGCGTTATGAATCTAAAACAAACAAACAAAAAGATCTGCTGGAGAGTGAAGGAAAGAAAGACACACATTTCCCCCGGAAAACAGAAAGTCAGCCTAATAGAAGTGACTGTAGACTCCGTAAAGGATGGTTGTTTAAATATGTAGTGAAAAATGAGCTCAGTGGGGGAGGAGTGCATAGCCAAGGCACAGCCCCTCAGGAAGTACCTTTCTCTGGAGAAGGCCCTATAGGGATCTTCATGCCCTTATGATTGTGGGGCCAAGGATGAGTTCAAAGACAGAACAGAGATGGAGACACAGCATGAATGAGTGGCCACCCAGTCTCAGCTCGGGCTATATGGATGTCCACTTCTGGATGTTTCTCCCAAAATGGACAGGATGGTGGCACTGATCAAAGAGTGTTCTCTGGTGAGGATATTCTACGCTGAAGTGAAAAAATAAATGTGGATCAATCACCAAATGTGGACCATATGGCCCATGCTCCTTCACTTTGAGAGAATGAAATTGGCAGCCTTTCAAAAACTTTGAATATTCCTTCAAGAAAGCTCTAATAGTGATCATTTATCAAAGACACATGCGCCAGTCATTCACTAAGCATTTCATAGCTGTACTGCACTTCACCCCTCACAATCCCATGAGATAAGGGCCACCATACTCCATTTTACAGATGAGGAAACTGCCTCAGGGAGGTTGGCTGATGTTCCCGAGGCCAGTGAGCAGGAAAGTGACAGAAGAGGTGAGCTCAAATATGTCTCATTCCACGAGCTCTGCTCTACTGTATCATACAGAAAAACTATGTGTAAGAGGAGGCGATGGCTAGCCTAGATGAGCTCTTAAGGGCTCCTTATTGGTAAAAACTGGAGTCACCGGGAGGTCGACGTGGTGTTGGTGGTTTGGCATGGAAAGGGAAATGAAATGGGAATTATGATGGCAAGGTACTGAGCATGAGGTTCCCCAAAATGAGGGCTACAATTATTATTTAGCACTTTTACAAATATCCCAAAGACAATGCATAGTGAAACAGGGCTGCAAATGAGCTCCAGCTACCCACCTATGTGACCTTGAGCAAATTACCTCACCCCCCTGTGCCTTAGTTTCCTCATCTGTAAAATGAGACAAACACTGGCTACTACTCCAAAGAATCCTTTGGGGCTTTGATGAGACAAGGCAACTTTTTTCAACAGTGTGTTGGTTTTTAAGAGTCGCCAAGCTCCTCTTCTTAGAGACTGTGATTCCCCTGGTCTGAGAGGGGCCTGGAAGAGCATGCAAAAATGCACCTCACACACCAAGCACGTGGCCTTGCACAGAGTACTCAACAAACAAGGGCATAAAAAAAAAAGGGAAAGAGGCACCAACGCCTGGTGGTGACCAGCTAATCTTATGGGAAGATCACAGGGAAAACCGTGCAAGTAGGGGGAAAAGGAGCCAATAACATTTAACATCGATGTGGGCCATGTAATATAGCTGACCCTTGAACACATAAGGGTTAGGGGCACGGATCCCACGCACTCAAAAATCCACGTAGAACTTATGACTCCCCAGAAACCTAACTGCTAATAACCTACTGTTGAGCGGAGCCTTCCTTACCAATGACATGAACAGTCGACATATTTTTATGTTACATGTATTACATACCATATTCCTACAATAAAGCAAGCTAAAGAACATTTTTTCAAATTGTCACTGATCTCCAAAAATTTTCCAATATATTTATTGAAAAAAATAGGCTTATAAGTGGACCTGTGCAGTTCCAACCTGTGTTGTTCAAGGGCCAACTGTACGTTTAAGGGAAAAAAAACCACAAACCATGGAAGAGCTCTGTGGCAAGAGTCAGAGCCCAGCAAAGGGCCCTCTATGTCACTGCAGACATGACTGCCACCCTACTGTGGCCACAGAGGCCAGAAAGCAAGCAGATCATTTTGTCCAGCACCACTGCATTAAGCACTAAGAGCAAAAACAAACCTGTTTCCCACCTACCCCCCTATAAACTTAAGAGAATTGTCCACACTGAGAACAGTGATTGCTGTCCATCAAGAAAGGTAACTTACAAAATCCGAGGACAGTCGTCTAAACGGGCCGCGTGATGCAGAGGGTACGCTGAAGGCCGGAAGGGCTCGGAGAGAAATTACCAAATGGGAGAGAGAAGGTGGGGGGCCAGTTTTGTCACCAAATCCTGAAATGACAGAAGAGGAAGTGCCTGCTAACCCCCAAAGGAGACCAGAGCAGGAGACGCCCCGAAACCCCAGAAGAAGGCAATGTAAAAAAGCATTACTAGGCTTGGACAACTGTCTGAATGCAACAGTGGGGCTCCCATGGGGTCAGAACCAGAGCTGTTCTCCCTTTATCTGCATACTGAAATCTGAAGGGGAATGCGAATGAAATAATTAAGGCTGCAAAAGGACTCTGACTGTCTCCAGCTTGGTGACCAGTGGCACCAGCACAAGTCCTTCAGAGGCACACAGCCAAGCCCTCCCTCACCAAACTGGCTCCTAAAGGCATGGATTGGACTGACATGATGAACTGTCGTGTTTTTTAGGTGTTCTCAGACATCTAGAGATGATGGCAGAGAGTGTACATAAAGATACCCAGCCTTCTTCAAATAAAATGAACTGTTAATAACAGTAGTATGAGTGTTCTAGATTTTTTTTTTTAAGAACACGAAAATGCTTCCAAGTGAGCGTCACCCTCGGCTGGAGCGTGTCAGCCAACTTTATATTCTGAAGTGGCACAGATGCACTGAAAGTCTCCAGTTGGGGAATGAACTGGGTTCAGAATCTACCATCCGGAGTCCACAATGCATTGCTCTTCCACCCTGTGATTCTGGTCCACACAACCATGGCCAACATGCAGGCCAGCATCCCCAGGGGGACCAGACAGAATGAAGGATGAGGCTCAGAGGAGCCTTTCCCAATGGCGACCCCTCTAGCCCACCAGTGCTGACTCATGGGGGACACACACCGTGCACACCCTAAATCCTGCCCTAGTCTTAGAGACCAGTGGCTTCATGTTTGAGCACACTCAGTATGCCCTGGCCTACATGAAGTCCAAGCTAGGAACTGACCCTGTAACAAGTCTTAAGATTTACAGTTAAAGTACCCTATTACCCAGTAATTCCTCTTTCTTAGTATCTACCCTAGAGAAACACTCACATGTGCTGCAAAGAGCCCTGAGCAGCCAAGTTCATCGAAACAGCACTTGTAACAGTAGAGAATTTAATAACTTAAATGTCCATCTATTAGGGGAAGGCTTAACAATGGTTTCGCGTTCTGACTCTAAGATCTAGAAGACCTACGCATATTACAGGGCAATGCACTTAACTTTTTTAAAGCTCTATTAGGTATAAGTGCAAGTATGTAAAGCATTTGAAGAATACCAATAAACTCCTAGCAGTGGGTACTCTCCGGGCAAGGACCAGGATTAGAACTGTCAAGGAAGATTTCTGTTTGCCGTGGAAGGTTTGTGGAGCTTTTTTCCTACAGAGAATGTGTTTATGTACCACTCGTGAAATGAAAAGTTTGTTTTACCAGTTAATTTTTCTTAAAAGACAGAAAGAAACTTGACCCTGTTCAATACATTTCAGTAACATGTTTGGGGCAATTTCTACCGGAATGGGACACAGGCTTCCCCAGAGGCCCAGGGCTCAGCAAAGCAGCGGGCTTTGCAACACCGATCTTGTTTCAGAATTACAAGCCCAACCCTGTAACTCTGTAGATTGTTAAAATTTATATGTTAGTTCAAGGAAAAGGCAGGAAAAAAGGAAAGTATGTCAGGGGGCTTGTGGGTAATCCAAAGGGATGTCATAGGAGCAATTCCAGTTCTAGCTCAGCATTCCAGCTGGCTTTCTTTCTCTCCCTCCTCTCTCTCTCTCTCTCTCTCTCTCTCTCTCTCTCTCTCTCTCTCTCTCTCTCTCTCTCTCTCTCGCACACACACACACACACACACGTACTTGCCAATCACAGCAGCTCTTGCCCAATCACACTTATTCCACACCACACCTAGTGTCTGTGCCTCAGACACTTCCATCTAGGAATCAGATTTCCTAACATTAATCTGCATTCCATGAACTAATGAAAAGGAAGAATCAAATGCCCCATCAAACAGCTCCAAAATGTTACTTTACTCACCAGAGCCACCTAACCATACAGAATACTGAGTTTTCAGCACACACACCCCACCTCTTCAAAACGCTACTATAAAGACCTCAAAAACACATTTTAATGCTAAGAACGCAGCAGGCAAAATTAACCTGGAGTGGTTAAAAATCAGGGTGGTGGTAGTTCTGACTGGGGGCTGGAGAATCCGGAAACGATCATGAGGAACATTTCTGGGGTGATGGAAATGTTCTGTCTCCAAACGCATTTGTCAAAACTGATGAAACAGGACACACAAGATCTGAGCATTCCACTGTATGCAAATTATACCTCAATTTAAAAAAAACAACTCAAACCCAGTTTCTCTCTCAGCTGCAGAACTTTGAGCCGTCCTATCAGACATCTGAAATCTCTGTTGTGCTATGTAAAGAGCAAAAGTACCATGGCGACAGTCACCATAAAAATAGATAACAAGATTAAAATGGATAGAGGACACATGAATTTAAGAACGGCACACCAAGAGTAATTCATTTTCAGCAGAAGAAAAACAGAAATAGGAGAGTTTTTCATTCGCCCTGCTCTTTGAAAAACAGCCACTGAATGGGGTTGTTTTTACTAAAAGAGTTTTGCAGCTTCCCACTACTAAGAGGACAAAAAAGACTGAGAACTGTTATTTCTTATCATACTTCACTTTAAAAAAAAAAGAAAGAAAAACTTACGGTAGTCTTAGTTTTCCCCCCACCCCACTTTATGTGGCCCAGGAACAGATTCCCAGCAATGCTACAAGCCCAGCTGATGTGCCATACGCCATGGGAGATAAGGAGATGACGGCTGTCTTCCCAGTGCGCAAAGACGCCAACTTTAGTTCTAAATAACCAAGTTCTGCCTACATTTTTTACATACACCTAACACTGTCTTTTCTTAGGTCATGCACCCCAAAACTGCATGTGAAGAGAACACCTTCTTGCCAAATACTGATTTTCTGAAATGCCAAAACGTGAGACGGAATGACGTGGAGACACAAATCATCTTCTGAGACACTTCTGCTGTGTGATTTAGCCCTAGCAGAGCCCCAAATAACAAAATGTGATCCAAAAATATCAGGAAGGAAATCTAAAAATGTTAAAGAATCAGGGTGGATTCTAAATAAACCATATAGTTAAGTAAAACGTAGGCAAAGTCAAGCTAAGTCAAATTTTCTACATGTAAGCTCTAATTAATAAAAATCAAAAAATATGAACTCAAACCACAAACTTACTGTCTGATAAACTAAATATATGCATATTTCTGGAAATTCCCGTGCAAAAATTTCTTTAAATTTACCTATCTCTTGTCCTCTGTGTTGCTAAACCTACCGAGCAACTGCTAGGCTGTCTCATCCCTGGTATCTGGACAGCACTTACTGTGCTCTATCTCATGAATAAATCTTAGGGTTGGAAACAAACAGGAGGAAGACAGTCAAGGGCACTCCCAGGTCCTCCACTGCCAAGCAGAGAAACTAGTGTTCAATTAAAGGGCCCCATCTTGATTCATTCATTTTATTGACTAAACTGGCCAATAAGCACAGGTCTTCTACATGTTTATCTATTTTATTTAGTATTATTTGTCATTTTCCCACCTTCTTGCTTTTCCTAAAGACCAAACTCAATTTTCAGCATCCCTGAGGCCACAGACTGAGTCCTGACCCACCTTGGGAGTAATATTCTCCATCCTCTCTAAAATGACCCCTGAAGGGTCTCCCAAAAATATTGGGACTCACATATAAACATTTTTAAAAGGGCTTTAATGGTGATGTCTCAAACACTGTGCAACTACAGGTCCATCCCCTATTCCACATTCTTTAGCTTTGACAGGTCATGTAATAACCTGACCCTAATAATTGGAAAGGACTTTGGAAGTCAGCCTAATTCCCGTCCTTTTCTTCTGCAGCGTCCCTAATCAACAGCATTCAGCCCAACTTGAACACCTCCAGCAATGGGAAGGTCACTACTCCATGGGCAGACATGTCCACCAGTGGACAGCTCTGCTAGCTAGGAAATTCTCTTTCACATTGAACTGAAATCTATTCTCCCAGTCTTTAGGGTTAAAAGGAAATTTAAAGCTTGCCAACTTCAGCGTAATCATTCTACAGTTAAGGACTCTGAAGCTAGAGAGGATAAAGCCATTGTTCTATCCACAGGTCATATGCCAACACCAGAAGCAAAAATGAACAAGTCTACTCTGTCCTATACCTAATAACCCTGAAGATGTTTTAAAGCACTACTGTGTACCTCCACCCCAACAATGACAGTGCTCGTCATACCTGAACCTACATTATCCTAGTCTCCTTCCTGTGGATAAAGTCTTACCTATTCATGTTTCATTTACAGTATGCCTCCCACCCCTAGTGACCCAAATGTCACATGACCAGCAGAAGTCATTAAAACCACATCTGGTGATTGGACCAATGAATTTCTGATCCAGTTATGAACCAGATTCAATTTTTAACAGTCTCATTCCACTCAGGGCTCACATTAAACCCATGAACAATAAAACTGTCTCAAAACTTTTCTCCTACATGATCTGCCCCTTCTCAGCATGGTCAGAGCACCACCCGGGCTACACTGTGCTTGTCTGTTCACCTGTCAGTCTTCCCCTTTCAATCGGTCATCAATTTCAGTTCAGGGACTGAGCCGTATTTTGTGACTCTAGTGTCTAACCCAGTGCTTAACACACAGGAGGCAGACAGTGAAAAGTAGTCACTGAATCAACAAACCATCTACCTTTCCTCCGTTATGCCCTTGAGCAGTAATATGTTTTTAGAATATCAGTGTTTAAGAGAATGGAAAGGCAAGCCACAGACAGGGAGAAAATATTTGCACAAGACACTCTGATAAAGGATTATTATCTATAATACACAAAGAACTCTTAAAACTCAACAAGAAGAAAACAACTTGATTAAAAAACAGGCCAAAGATTTACAAAAAGATGGCAAAAAAAGGCACATGAAAGATGTCATCATATGTCATTAGGGAAATGCAAATTAAAACCACAAGGTACCACTATACATCTATCAGAATGGCCAAAATCCAGAACACTGACAACACTAAATGCTGGTGAGGATCTGGAACAACAGGAACTCTCATTCATTGCTGGTGGGAATGCAAAATGGTACAGCCACACTGGAAGACAATTTGGCAGTTCTTACAAAAAAACTAAACATATACTTACCATATGGTCCAGCAACCTCACTCCTTGGTATTTATCCAAAGGAGTTAAAAACTTATATCCACATAAAAACCTGCACACATGTTTCCAGCAGCTCTATTCATAATAATTGCCAAAACCTGGAAGCAACCAAGATGTCCTTGAGCAGGTGAATGGATAAATAAACTTCGGTATCTCCAGACAATGGAATATTACTCAATGCTAAAAAGAAATGAGCTATCAAACGATGAAAAGACATGGAAGAAACTTAAAACACATATTGTTAAGTGAAAGAAACTGATCTGAAAAGACAAAATACTGTATGATTCCAACTATATAACATTCTGGAAAAAGTAAAACTGTGGAGATAGTAAAAAGATCAGTGGTTGCCGGGGTCAGGGGCAGAGAGAAGGATGAACAGGCAAAGCACAGAGAATTTTAGGGCAGTGAAAGTACTCTGTGGCACTATCATGCAGAAGCAGCTCATTATACATGTGTCCTAACCCGCTTACTGTACACCACCCAGAGTGAAGTGTGATGTAAACTATGGACTTTGGGCGATTACCATGTGCCAGAGCAGGTTCATCAACCACAACAAATCTACCACCCCGGTGGGAGGCGACAGTGGGAGGAGGGTATGCACCTGTGCGGGCAGGGAGCGTGGGGGAAATCTGTACCTTCCTCTCAATTTTTCTGTGAGCTCAAAGCTACTCTAAAGAAATACGTATTTTTTTACTCTAAAATAAAATATATATTTATGTATATGTATATATATGTGTGTGTATATATATACATTGTGTGTGTGTGTGTATAGAGAGAGAGGAGTGTTTTTCCCATTGAGATATACATACACGGTATATAAAATGCAAATAATAAATTAATAATATAAAAAAAGGAAAGTCACTTGATCCATCCAGAAGCAACCAGGATCAGTATTTTGGTACTATAACTATTAGTATAGTTCCTTCCAGTCATTTTCTATGTACTTTGTTTCCTTCAGATTTGAAATCCTACTGTAGATGCACCTTAACTTTGAGCAGAGGCATCTGTTCATTTTAAAACTACTCCTCCTAAACATTATACTTAGTGGCTTCATAATATTCTATTATAAAGACACATCCATCAGAATCACTCATGGATTACTTCCAGCCCACTCACACCACTGGAAATTTAGGTTGTTTCCAATTTTTCACTATAGGGTAAAATAAAAAACTCTTAATAATATATGCATAAAACATCATTTTCATTTTGTATGTGGTCTCCACCATATCTCCAGAGGTGGAATTATCTTACCAAAATGTGTGAATATCTCCATACATTACAATTCAAAATTTACCAGACTTCACATGTATCCCCTGCTGAACTTCTTTTAATTTGAGCCCTCAGTCTCTGTGGTTCTGAACCTCGATTTATCTACTAAATAAGCAATCCCTCCCACCTCTGAGCCATCAACAAGGCTGACAAACACACCTTCTGTATCTCCATCCACAACACTGGAAAAAATGCTAAAAGGCTCAAGGCCAAGAATAGAAACCCTCTGACACCCATCTGCAGACCCCCTTCCAGGCTGACTCAGTGCAACTAATTGCCAGTTTTTACATATGACGTCAAATTAAACTAATAACACCATCCAGCCCACATTCTACCACTTCCTTAATATGGACCATCATCTCTTAAGAAACTGTAAAACACTTTACAAAAGCCAAAGTGTACCCTACCTGCTATATCATTTCTCTAGTAAACCACAACATCATATAAAATAGGAAATGGGTTTAATTTGATAGGATTCGGCTGACTTCCAGTTATCCTACCATCCTACAGTCACAAATTTTTAAGCCAAAAGCACTCCAGTTTTGGCGCTTTTTTAATGTGACAAAAGCGATATTTAAGATAATCACATTGTGCAGCCTGTAAAAAGCAGGGTGACTATTTTTGAGTCCCTCTCACGTGTAGCCCACGTAGGGACGCACTCGGAATCATGCGTGTTATGGACTCCCACGGTAAACCAAACTGTCTCTAAATCACGGAAGACCTGTACTTACTCAGATGGTCTCCAAACCAGCCTACTTTCTTAGGGGTCATTTGCATTAACAAGCACCAGGGCTTGAACCAATTATGCTGTGGTCATCTGGAATCCTGGATTATGAATCTCTGGATCCTGGAGGCCTACGCCCTGAGGCCATGTAAGGAAATGAGAAATGACACTGCCCCTCTCCTTACTGTCTTTTAAAACTAACTCACAGGACCAAAGCTCTGACACTCTAATGTCTTATGGCATGTGGCCATCATGACTCACACCTCAGCAAGTTATTCCCCCAACATCATTCTCAGACGACACATGCCAGGAGTCGCTATCGCACCATGCCAGCTAGAAGTGGAAAACAGCAAGGCATGAGGGATCTTGGGGGTCACCAGAAATTGGCCTCACAACAGAGAAGACAGCTCAAAGCACACTCTAATTAGTACCATACCAATCAGCAGAAAAAATATTCCAAAGTACCAGCCAGCAGCGACTCAGAAAGTGCTGCTGACTGGCCTAAAACACATCATCGGCACACAAGTGTCTCAGATTCCATGGCACACTCCTACCCAAACCCTCCAGTGGCCATCCAGAGCCCAGGGCAGCAGTCCCAAATTCCCTAGACTGGCTTTCAAGTCTCTTGAAAACTCGGGTCTCAAACCCACAGGCCTGCAGGATAAGCAGGGAATGTAAAGTGCCTGTACTGATGCAACAGAGAGCACTGGGACTATGACAACTGGGGACCATAAGGCATGTCCCCCTCCCACAGGGGCACCCACCACTCAGCTCTAGGCCTGCCTGATCTGATTTCTGAAGAGATTCCCAAACCCAGAGGTTTTCTAGATTGTTCCCAGTTTTTGAAAACCTTTGTGTAGTCCAAATTATAACACGTCTGTAGGCTGAACACATTCTCTGGGCCACCCATTACAACCCCTATACTACGGTTTGATCCTAACCCACCTTTCCAACCTGATTTCCACCTTCTAACAAGGACCCTGCCCTTCACGCCTACACACACAGTGTACATCCCTAACTCCAAATCTCTGTCTAGATTACACCACTCCCCACCCCTCAACCTGTGCAGCACCACGAGACACCCCAAAGGATTCAACCCAGACTTCCTTCCCTATTCCAGAAAACCTTTCCAATCCACTCCAGCACAGGTTGCTCGTCTGTTCCTCTGACCCCTACAGGCACTTACTTTCCCCCGTTGGCAGTTAATTGTGTGGCTTTGCTCTTTAATCACAGGTAGATCACCCCTTTCCAACTGGCCCATTTCAGTCTCTTCTTCATGCTTCCTTCCATCTACAGCACTAGCAAGGGTAGCTCTCTGTTCATAAGCAGCTTAAGAACTACTTACTAGATGTGAAAGTTTTCTGTAACTGTCTTTTTTCAACTGTGGGTTATGATCCATTACGAGTGGTTAAATCAGCTTAGTGGGAGACAGTAAGTATTTTTACATGAAAAATAATGGAACAGAAAATAAAAGTATCAGAGGCAATCGTCACATCGAGCAAAGGAAGGTAGTACCTCGTGAATTTAGATTTTTACACAAACCACTGAGTATAGTAGGTTGTGATGTAAATTTTATTTCTTAATGTAGGTCAGTCAAAACAGTGCAGAAACGATTACTCTATAAAGAGTAAACTAGCTCAACCACTGCTTCATGCAATTTTTTTGGCAGTCATATATTCCTTAAAAAGAAAAACTATCTGATGGGCGCCTCTCCCATGCAAGTCAGCTTCCTGGGCTAGTTCACTGATCCTGCACCTCAGAGAAACAGAGGCTAAGGGACTGCAATTACAGTCTCTGCTCAGTCTGCAATTTTTTGCAATCACCCTTCAAATTTACCAGCCCTCAGATGTTGCAAGTGGAGACTTGGGGAATTTGTTCAGCAAATCACCTAAGTCACCCTTACAACAAGAAAGCAGAATTCAGAGTTCAGGAAAACAGCACCAGCTCCCCTCTGCCGGCAGGTTGCTCGATTCCTGGGAACTGGCAGTGGTGCAGGTTAGGACAGACCTGGCCTGGGAATTTCCTCCTTGCTCCTCTAGATCATCTTGCTGCTCCTGCATCTTGTTACCCCCCCGCCCCCAACACACACACACACCTATGGAAGGACACCAGGACTAGCCTGAAGGTCTCAGTGGAGAGCAAAATACAACTTGTTTCAAAGCCCAACAATTGACCTGTTTAGCAAATTCCATTCTACTTCCCTCCCATCTCCAATCCCAGCCTCATGGTTAGAAGAAGTGGCTCTTTCTCCTTGGAGCCCCAATCCCCCAGAGCTGCTTTGCCAACTTCAGGTTCAGGACCCGGCGATGTGTCATCTGAACGGCAATACAGAGCAGAGCCTTGAGGTTCAGGGCCTCCGTCTCACTCAACAGCATCCTCTACTGCCTTCCTAGGACCAGAAAGACACCCCGTTTATCCTTGGGGGGCCTTCCCTGCCCCGGCTTTGGGAGCCTTTCTCACATTTCCAACCTCCCACCAATCTCGGAGCTGCAGCTGCTTGCAGGACACCTAGGTTTGGATGTTTTGGCAAGCACAAGAAACTCTGGGCAGACTGAGTGTCAATTACTTCTCTACAAAACACACATTTCCGATTTCTCCAGTTACCAACTACAGCAGCTCGGAGGCCCTGGCGTGTAATCAATTTCCCACAAAGAATTAATTTCCATTCATCTCCTTCCTTCACCCTGCCAGTCAACAGATTGTTTCAGCAGTAATGCTTCTAAATCCCAGCCTCTTTTCCATTTCCAGTTATCCCAGTCCAACTGAGCACTCCACAACTGTGACCACCCACTAAACAATTTGCCTCCTACCATTACTTGGGAAAACCCTTCCAAATACCCGGTCATTTCATAGCTCTCTAGCTCCAAAACCTTTACTGTCTCCCCAGTACGCAGAGGGTAAAGTGCAAGTCCCCAGTCGGGCTTTCTAGGACTTTCACAATCCCAACCATTGTTCCTTTCCATCTTTATCTCCTACTTTTCAGGAAACGTTCCCTGGTCTGGCCAAGGCCATCTCCTCGTCTCTCAGGAAAGCCACCCCTTTGCACCTCATGACCCATCTGGAGGGTCTCTTCCTCCAGGAACGTGGCCCTGGCAATTTCTGCCCATAAGGCTATTCCCTGAACTCCAACAGCACCCATTCTGCACCTCGCATTTTGAGTTAATTGTGCTCTATCCTGAGGTCTTATTTTCATGCTCAAGCCCTGTCTCCTCCATGAGATTGTAAGCCCTGGAGGGAGTCAGTCATCTTATGTATCTTTCTGTAACCTGCCTCCCTCCCTCCCTATTTGAGCCTTTTCTCCTCTGGTCCAAGTCCCTTTGCGACCTCTTGCACCTGTTACTTCTTTCTGTCTTGCCTTTGGGCCTTTGCCAGAGAATTATTCTCCAGGTGCAAAACTTATTTCATAACTTAGTACCCTAAGTCCATTCCCCAACTCTAACCTTTCCTTTGATATTCCCCCTGCCTCCCAGCGTTTATAGTAACTTAGCATACACACTAATTTGAACTCGGGCTCTCAAATCACTTCCACCTGATCAGAAGGCTTCCTAAGGCCTTAGATGTCCTGTGTGCCTCTTATTTCCCAGAGACTGGCATGGTGCTGAAAACACAGCAGCCCCTCAAAAGTGGAGATGAACTTAATTGCTGTTTTCCTTGTGTTTAAGTTCCTTGAGTCCAGGAACTTCTGTTTACACAACACCTCAGGAAGAGTGTCAAAAGGGCCTTCAATACCTGTTGATCTCTCACTTCCAGGCAAGCTGCACCAGATACACTTTTCTGGAAAGAGTGGTGCAAAAAACGCAGTGGTGGCCTGTGGGTAACCCTTGCACCATGAGAATGCCTGCCTGGTGGAAGTGCTCCCGTGCCACTGGGAAGAGGCCAAGCTGCCTGCAATCAAGGAGACAAGGAACTCCTTCACCGCCTGGCAGGTGGGCTTTAGATTTCTGAGTCAATCCTAAAGTGAAGTAGCTGACTGAGCCTGAACTCCGGGGCAGGAAAGAAAATGCTACCTTTGAAATTGTTT
Source organism: Smutsia gigantea (assembly GCA_032199065.1). Taxonomy (NCBI): domain Eukaryota; kingdom Metazoa; phylum Chordata; class Mammalia; order Pholidota; family Manidae; genus Smutsia; species Smutsia gigantea. Next base: position 114,540 of record JAVSCE010009840.1, read on the forward strand.
GCACATGGCAAACTCCTCGTTCAGGCCCCCACCCGGGCACCCCACATGCCCGCAGTGCCAGTTTCAAAGAGGGCTAGGGGCCACCGGTGCGGAGAGGCAGAGTTAAGCCGCGCGGAACGAAGGGGGTGGACAAAAGGGGACAGAAAGGGCGGGGGCCAACCCCCGAGGTGGAGGGTGTGTCGCACCGCGCGTCCCAGAGCCCGGCACCCGCTCACTTGCTTGCTCGCTCGGTGGAGTGGGCAGGAACGCGCGGGGCGCCGGGAGGGCGGCCCAGCCGGAAAGGCTCGGGGAGGGGCAGGTCAGCGCCGTCGGAGAGGCGACTCCGGACAACTGCTCCAAGTTGGGGAGGGGGTTCCTCCGCTAGGGCCGTAGCGGGCGAGATAAACAAGTCGGCGCAAAGGAGAGCGGGCGACCACCCCCACCCAGCCTCGCAGGCACTGCCGCAGCGCCCTCCGCCCCCACCGGCCGCTGCCCCCCAGCGCCGGCCCAGCCCTGCGGCCGCGCAGAGCGTGGGAAGTTCCGGGCCGCCCCCGTCCCCCGCTGCAGCGCCGCCAGGTCCCCGCGCAGCTCACCTCGCCCCGCCGCGAGCAGCAGCGCGGGCCGGGCAGCTCCCGCTCGGACAGCTCGGCTCAGCTCCGGGCTGCAGCTGCCGCGGTCCTGCCCGCCCACCCGGCGCGGCCCGCCGCCCCGCTCTGCTCCGGCCGCCCTCCCGCCGAGGCTGGTTCGCGCCCACCTGGCCGGCCTGCCCTCCCTCTCCGGGACACTGCGCTCACGTACGCGGCCACGGCCACAACCCGGCCCGGATTCCCCGCCCGGGAAGGGAGCGGAGGAGCGCGCCAGCCAGCCAGCCAGCCTGACTCCGGGACACACCCCGCCGCCCGCACCGCCCCCGCGCCCCCCGCCCCGGCCGCAGGCGCCGCGCGCGCACGCGGCCCGCGCCCCCTTCCCCGGCCACGCGCGCCCACGCCTCCCCCCGCTTCCCGCGCGCCCGGGGCGCACACCCCCGGCCGTCCGGAGACAGCGGGTGCTCCGTAAGTGCCCGAGGGGCTCCTTGCGCACATGCGCGCTTGAACCTGACCGAGTTGTGACACCACGGCCCCCTTCCCCACCCCCGAGTCGGAACCGGCCGCTGCAGCCCCGAACCAAACTTGAGTGTTGGCCTTTTTTCCCTGAGCCGCAAGCCGAGCCAAAGTTTCTTGCGGTTGTTTTTCCCGGTCTGGCCCTGGGAGAGGCTCCTCCGAGAGAGGCGGCGCTCGGCCCTGGGCGGGAAAGGAAGCCCGAAAGCTCCGGGAGCGCGGCGGGGGCGAGAGACCCGGGCCGCGCGGCCCCCAGCGCCAGGCGGACGGAGCCGTGGAACCAACCCTCCCATTTTACTTTTGGTTTAGTGTTTCCTTCTCCATTTTATGACATTTTTACATGATTTTACTCGTTTGTGGTTGTAAAGGCAGGCGTTATTTACTCTTTTTGGAATGAAATGGGAGAAAGTTAACGATTAGCTTCCAGCCCTTATGTAAACAATACCAGTTGCTTTGGCACCGTTAGGCTCTGGCTTTTGTATAATTTGTAACAAGGAGAATTGAAGCTGTTCCATTGTGTTGCTCTGTTTTTCAAAGATAAGACCAGAGCCGCAACGGTAGGGAGGGGCCCCAGTGACCGTAGGTAATGAGTGTATATATTCACATTAAAATGAATTTAATGAACAGAAGAGAGAATTCCCCTCCCCCAAAAAGTTTTAAGTATTTTGAGGCATACTTGTTGAGTTAGCAGTTCTCCTTCAATTTGAGGTATGTTGTTTTTCCCGCAGAGGCCGAGGGGAGGGTGCTGGAAGGCCCTAAGGAAGCCTTGCAGTCAGACAGGCCTGGTTTGCAAGCCTGGTTTTACTGCTGAACTGCCTTTATGATCTTCGGCAGGTTCTTTTACCTCTCAGAACCCCAACTTCTTCATCTGTAAGATGAAATAAAAAGCATAGGTACATGCTGTGCCATAGCTGGTACCATAGCCGGTACCAAATAAGAAAACTATGGTATTTCCCTTCCCCCATCTCCCACCATTTGTTATGTAAGAAAAATATCTAAATAGAACCGAAATTCCTGTGAACCTTGGTTCTCAAATTGAGGGCGATTTAGTCCCCAGGAGACATTTGGCAATGCCTGGAGACATTTTTGATTGTCACTACTTGGGGGAGGGTGCTGCTAGCATCTAATAGGCAACGAAGTATCCCTCAGTGCCCGGGACAGCCCCCCCACGACGAAGACTTCGCCAAATCCTCCTATAGGACAATTCTGCTGTGGACTAATTCACCAAAGATTGGCTCTACCTCGTAACTCTCATCCTCAAGGCATTCTTGTTTTCCGTTAAAAAGAACAAGAATGAAGGCCATGTAGGGATCATAGCTATTAATACACAAAGCATTCCTTTAATGTGAAAATACAGACTAGAATTGATCATTATTAAAGGAATGTTTTAATAATGTGTGCTCCCTTATTATTAAGGTATCTCATTATGTATTATCTATTACTACAGTTCATACACAGCTTTATATTCCTGCTTTCCTTTTTCCATAAACAGTGGGTGTTTACTTACTTCTGTATAGTCACGTCCCTGCTAAGTTTCTCATCTGTCCTGAAGTTTATAAGATAGGCCCTGTCCCCAAGGAACATAGAGCCTAGTTGGAAGTGGATTAATTCACATGCCACAATTAAGAAACAATACAAGATAGCATATAATTAGGCTTTAATTGCAGCAACCAGGCTAAGGTGGCTCACAGGAGAGAGAGGTAAGTTCCTGTGCTGCTTGTGTTCCCTGTTCAACAAATGCTTGTTGAATGAAATGAAACAGTGAAGCATTTTACACAAAGTAGGATGTAAACTCCATTACAGTATTTAAGCTATTAGGTTTTGTAAATGGATGTTGGTACCTGGCTGCAAGTTTATTTACCTTAAAACATGTAGTTCAAACTTGTAACCAAACCTCTGTATTTCCTAAAACGATTGAACTTGAATAAAGCAGAAACAATCATCCATTTCACAAATACATGAGTGCCTGCTCAGTGCAGAGTGAACTAAGAGTCTCTAAATTTCAACAGGACCCATGGCTTGTTGTTTGTGTGGGAGCACAGGCCATCGAAAAGCATGTGTTCTCTCACAGCCTGTGTTACACACACACCCCTTCCTACTGCAGGTCTGTACTTGCACAGTGTGCATTCCAGAGTTCTGCACATTAGCACAGACTCCAGGAGAACTCCCCATCACAAAGATCCATTCCCAAGCACACACACAGCCCTCAGCACCTTCACACAGAATCCAGGCCCTGTCCTGACCGAACACTGCCTAGCACACACATCGCACAAAGCAGGGTGTACTTTCAAAGACCATAGCTTGTTGATTTCTGATCTTGACTTCCCCGGCCCTCCATGACTAGAGCTTGCCCTTCTTAGAGGCTGCCTCACCCAGATCTAGACTGCCCTTCACCTTGCTTCCTCCCACTCCCTGGCCCCCTATTAAAATGTAGGCATCTTGTACCTCTTTCCCATCAAAGTAATTAGCTCCTCAGAGAGCATCTCCTATTTACTGAGATTATGCAAAGCAGACCCAGGCCCTGCCTCATGTTATACAGACACATTTATAGGTGATTTTCAGAGCAGTATGAGTCTGAAACTGCCACTCTCCCCAAATCCCCTGAGTAAATGCTTCCGGGCTTGCCTCCCTGTAACTTACTCTTTACACTAGCCTCTTTCCTCTGCTGTAAACTCCTCAAGCCTTCCCATAGCTTTTTTTTTTTAATAAAGTCCCAGCATTGCTCCTTAAGATCCTTCAGGGTATGGCTCTCAATTACTTCTCCAGCCACTACCTGCCTGTCTCAGCTCCTACCCTCTTCACTCTGCCCTCTGGACATGCTGAACTGAACTTTTGTCCTTTGAACAGACTTCTCTTGATGTATGTTCTTTTCTCTGTCTAAAACACTCTCCACCCTTCTCTCTTGCTTTTTCACCTGCCTATTCCTACTCATCCTTCAGGAGTCACCTTGCATAGCACTTGCTCTGGCACTTTCTCCTGATCAGGGGCCTGTCCTTCAGGTCCAAGCACCCACAGTAAGTCCCACGCATGCATTGTATTGAAATCTCCTTTCCCTTGTCCTAACCCCCTACAAGAGTAACCATTCTATGAGGGCAAGGAGCACATCTTGTTGCCCATTAAATACTGAACACTTGGCACGGTACCTGGCAGGTGGTAGGCACTTGACAAACAGTGGTTAATAATGAATAGCTAGTTGGATCTGGGGGAATGACCAGAGTTATTCCATCTATAGTCTGAACAATCCCTGGTTCAAATCATGCCTCAGATGCTCAGTAGAGTCCAGAGCCAGTGAAGACTTTTTTTTTCTTTTTGGTGAAGACTTTCTAACCATTTATTTTTAGAACAGGATGAGGCCTGTGGAATTAACTGAGCCTCAGGTTGCACCAGAGCCTCATTTGATACCTAATCTGGCTTCCTGAGCTCCAGATTCTTGTCACCAATTACTTACTTGGCATCTTCACTTGGCTGTCTAATCACATCTCAAATGTACAATGTCCAAAAACAGACTTCTGATTTCCCTCCAAAATCTGCTTCTCCCCATCTCAGTAAATGGCAATTCCATTTTTTCTAGTTACTCAGGAAACAAACAAACAAAAAACTTGGGTCATCTTTAATTCTTCTTTTTCTCATAATCACATCCAACCCACCAGAAAATCCTGTTGGATCTATCTATGAAATATATCCAGTATCTGGCTTTGTCCCTCCGTGTTGAGCACTACTTCCCTAGCTGGGCCACCATTACTGTGCTCAGGATTTCCACAACAGGCTCCTAACTGGTCCCCCTGCTCCTTCTGCTGCCCCCCTACACTCTATTCAACACTACAGCAGCCAGAGTGATCCTTTTAAGACCTAACTCAGATCAGATCACTATTCTGCTCAAACCCTTAAATTGTTTCCCACCTCCCTCACTGTAAAGCCCTACATAGTCTTGCCCCCAATCAACTCTCTGGCCCCACTGCCCATCACTCTTCCCTGACCCACCCAGCACCAGCCACATTGGCCTCCTTGCTGTTCCTTAGACCCACTTCCAACTTCCCAAAGCTGTTCCTTTGGGCTGGAATGATCTTCCTCCAAATATTCACATGACTGTGTCCACCACTTGGTTCAGGTCGCTGCTCAAATGACCCTTTTCAGAAAGGCATTCCCTCACTGAGCTATCAAATAGCACCATCTCACCATTCTTGGTCCTGCTTTATTTTTCTTCTCAGCACTCATCACCACCTGACAGCCTTCTCCATCTACTCGACTATAAGCTCAAGCATAGTAGAGACTGTGTATTTGCTTACTACTGTATCCTCAGCCTCTACAACAGTGGCTAGCATATAGTACTCATTCAAGAAATAATGATGAATCAAGGATCTAGTTAGACTACCAAAAAGTTACTCCTGACCCAGGTCCCTATACACTACTTTAGTCCCAGCTAGTCCCTCCAGAATTGAGCTCTCCTACAATAGGACATCAAGATGCCAGCTGCCCAATTGTTTGCCACCCTACTTCTCATCCACTTAGACTGGGAACTTCTATTACCTCTGATGCAGTTCTACACACAGCTTCCAAATCCCAACCTCAAACCAGCCTCTGCGTTTCAAATGAAAAGGCTAATACTCTGAATTTTGCATCCATAGCATACTTTAGGCCTCTCTTTTGAATGAGAAAAGTCACAGTGTATCCTAGTAGAGAAAAACAGGCCCAGCATCTCTAAAAGCATTTTCACTCTAAAAGGCTCACTGACTCAAAAGCCCTAAAGAGAAAGTAATTTGCAAGTATGCCTGGGGCAAATGACAGCTTCCCTCTGATCTAATCAATCTGTAAGGCTCTGCTGGAGAAGGTGGGCTTTGCATTTCATGGATTGATGGGTTGCAAGTAGGTTGTTCAAAGCCTAAGGGTATCCCTGAATTGTTTGCTTAGATGTGCACACAGCCGCACTTTCAAGCAAACAAACCCCAGGTGTGTGGAGATACCCACAGATACTCCCCAGTGCATGAACACCCAGATCCGTGCCTACTTCCTCCCAGCTCTGAAACTCTGAGACTGAATAAGAGCAAGAGTACATATTCAAACAAGGAAAAAATGAACTGGCTTTGGGAACGTGGACCGTAAAGTCCTATGACTCTGGGTATGAAAGAATGTGTAAGCCCAGGCAGGCTCCGTGTGCACATCTGGTTTTCCCTTTTATGCTTCTGTGATTTCTATGACACAGGGAACGCATTCCGGAACAACCCTGTCTGCTTTCTAGTGAGTGCATTAAAAATGGGGATTATAAGTATGTTTATCTCACGGTTCAGGGCAGGAAGATAAAATCCAGAACAGTGCCATTTTCAGGGTGGAGCGCCTCTCTAGCTTCACTCTGCAATGTGCCCCAGGGGAAGTGCTAGTAACTGAGACCAGAGTGGAAGGCCAAGGAAAAAAATGTGTGTGCAGGCTTAAGAACATCTAGACAAGGCTCTCACTCTGAAGCAAATCAAGTAGAGGAAAATACCACGTGGTGAAAATACCAGTTCAGCTCAACTCACCAAATACTCTGGAGCAGCGACCAGTCTCACTGGGAGTCCTCCACTAGTCTTCTACACTGTAACTTCTGCAGAGTCTTCCCATAGAAAGTCCTTAAAATGGGCTGAAGCGGGCAGCTTTTCCCGCCCAAAAGGGAGATAACACAGAGCTGTTTAAAAGATAAACAACTTTTTAAAAGGTGGAAAAGGACAGGAAATCTCAGGCTGTGAAAGGGAAGAGAACTGGCTTATACTTTGGAGGGGGGAGGTCATATTCCTAGAAAAACAGATGGAGCACTATCAAAAGAGAGAAGGGGGAGATGAAGCACAGGCAAAGTAAGAAGCAGAGAGTTGCCGGAAAAGCGTACAGTGTGGATGCCCACCCGCGCCACCCCCTATTTTAGTTTCTCCGGTTCCAATCAACAGGAATAATTACTTTCTTCTCTACGTTTTTTGTCATGTGACTTTGCTCTTAAGGCTTCTCTTCTTACCCTCCCTCCTAGGGCAGTAGTCCCCCAGAAGAGGGGCTGGTGGCCTTTTCTCTAGTGAACTGACTGGAGTTTTGTTTTTGCCAAGCTGTTATGCTTTATCTTCTCAAAAAGATCCCATTTTGTTCACTAGTTCCATGTAGGCATTCTGCCACTCTTCCTTATTCCTGTGTGGGGGCAAAATCCTGCCTAAGGCAGGTGTGCCTGCCACAGTCGGAACCACCCAGATTGTTAAGAATGGCCCAGATTTCAATTCCTATGTGGGGGAAAGATCATGGAGGCGTTCACCAAGGGCGCAGGATGGCCTACACATACACTATACCCACTGCGGAGTGGCAGCCCCAGAAAGCAGCAAGGACCAGCCCCACGTGGGGAGGCCAGCCTCTGCCTGGCAAGTGCAGTTCCCACAGGGGCACACCAGTGATGTGCTAACTAGCCAGCACCCAGGATTTCAGGCTGATCAGCTGAAGGACTTCTTGACAAATGAAAACATTTCTTTTTTAAGCCCATAAACCCGCTAGCCAATCAGACAAAACTCCAAGTATAAAAGCCTGTTTCTAAAAGCACTTGAAGTGCTGCCAATCATTTTATAACAATTTCTGGCTCTTCGGAATTGAACAGCAGGCACTCTTCCCTGTTTGCCCCGGACATTGTACAGTATTTGCAGTCAGCAAACAGGGATTACTACACACTATCGAATGCCCTCTTGAGTTCCAGTACAGATAGTAAGGTCTGAAACTTAGGTTCTTCTAATTTGAGTTTTTCAAGTTTAAATCATTTGCTGACAAAAAGTTTCTCCTTTTTTTTTTATAGACCTGTCTGAATTAGATGGGAAGAATGGGCCTTCCTGATGTTTGTTTTTCTGGAGAAAGCCAGTCAGATTCTTGTCATGACACCTTAATCTTACCTTGATAATACACCCAGTCACCATACTGATTTTGTTAACCTACACTTCATCTAGCTCTAGGCCGCATCCTGCCTGAATAATCTTTATCATGCATAAGAGCACAAATCATGTGAAGAAATAAAATGCTGTTCTATTACCCTTTTGCATTTTCTCACCTGGGAGCACTCCGATTTTCCAATACCTGTTTTAGACCTGGCCAGTCTCAGAATCTTTTTACTTATAAACAGTTCAGTCACCAAATCCCAACCTTCTCCAGCTGACGGAATAATTGACTGCCTCTCAGATCACCCTGAGAAGCTTTACGTGATACCTGAGGACAAAAGAAATGGCTATCAACTGGGTTTTCAGTCATTTAGCACCCAAATATGGGAGTGAAGATCTACCGTAGGTGGGAACCAGACTTCTATCCCCTCCCAAACCATTCTAGGTTCTTATCCCTCTGATATTTCTCTTTTGTCTCTAGTGGCTTATCTCCTGATCTAAATGATTTGCCCTGAAGAGAATCTTTGAAATTCACCAGCCCCAACAACCTGCTAGACTTCTTTGACAGAATACTAAACCCAAATGGCTGCAACATCATTACTACCACATACTTGAGCATCCACTGGCCCCATTGCCAACATGCTATAACGCACCACTTGATAAAGGGAAGTTTTCATTGTCCTTCTCATTTCTTCTGTGTCCTGGGAAAAGGTGCAGGACATGAGATGCCACAGGCCCTTCAGTTAGCTGGGGATGGCAAACCTGTGAAATCTGGGTGACACAGCCAAGAGAAAAACAAATTCAATTAAAAAAGCCTTAATAAAACTAGGGTCTCTGTTGACATTCTCTTCAGGAGGAATCCAAGGAGGAATTTCATCTCACCACACACAGCAAAGCTTCCACAAATCCTCTTTTCAAATTTCTGCCCCAAAATCCTACAGCGGTTTCTCTCCCCTTTTCCTCCTTCTCTCGTCCACTGTCCCCAACCTTGTTTGCTTCCTTATTACCCCTCCCCACCTCTCTCCCTCTTTCTCAAATGGAGAAATAGCTCTGCTCCTGACTTCTGTTTCTTAACGTTGTCAAAAACCTAGCAAATGGGGTAAGGATTTAATAATGCGGGTAACTGTTGAACCACTGTGTTGTATACTTGAAACCAACATAAGATTGTAGATCAATGATACTTCAAAAAAGCAAAGTAAACAATAAAACAAACAAAAACCTAGCAGCTGACTGAGCCAGTCAAGAATCCTATCCCTGGGAGTCAGGAAGTCAGACAAGGGATTGGTATTATACACATTAAAATTTTTTTTCTGCTTTTTCCTTTCATGACCACAGTATCAGATCAGATCCAGTCTCTCTGACGAGTCACCCAGGAACCCACACAAAGCCTCTACAGTTTTATCCCCAGACCCTTAAAGGATGGGAAGGACCATCCACCTGCGTACCTCGGACCACTGACCACCTCTTGCTTGGTGACTCACCTAGACGTCCACCACCAGAATTGTTCAGGAGGAAGAAGAGACATCTTTCAAGGACTCCATCTGTCTCTAAGATTCGTGATTGGAAATGCCCCTGATCTTTGCAGTTCAATATCCTGTCTTTCTGATTACTTCTTTAGAACAGACCCCTCCCCTTCCCAGCTTTCCGCTTTAACTGACAGAGTAGCTGCTATTGGCTCCTCTTTCTTTACCACTTCACTAAAAACTTTCTGACAATCTTATCTCAAAATCTCAACCTTATCCTTTTCATGATTCAGACCATCACAACATCCCAAGGAGAAATGTTATCTATCCAACTTCTAATTTGGGTTTGTTGAATTGTGTCCTGTTTATCATATAATAATATTGAGGAATAATTATATTTTCTTCTGTCTACCCATATCCATAGGACTCGCACTTGGTATGACTCATGGGAACTAGAGTACTTAAGAAGTGATAGCTGTGGCCAGCACCCAACTTCCATTATTCTCCGAGGATATATTAATAATCCTGTGGCAAACATTAGTCAGGACTCTCTGTGGAGACAAGTGACAGGAACTCAATTCATGCTAGCTTAAGCAAAAAAAACGATTTTGTTTGCTCACTTAACTGGGGAGACTGTACCGGCCACAGACGCAGCCAGACCTCAGGTTTAAACAAAATTGCCCTCGGTTATGATCTAAATCTCTCATTTCTGTTTGCCCCTTCTTATTGGTCCAGTTCTGTCTTACTTCAAAAAAGGCCCTTCCCAACCCTGCTCCCCAAAAAGAGCTTCTTCATGCACTTAGGAAACTGTTGCTGGCAGCTAGCAGCTATGACATCCCAGTTTAGCAAAACCAGCAGAAAAAAATTTTTTTTTCTCTCTCTTGGCATTCATGTATTAGTTCCAAGGAAAGACTCTAGTTGATTTGGCTTAATTAAAATGCCCACCCTTTGCACCACTGCTGCCAGAGGGATGGAATTTTGTGGTCTTGAGCCTAAATAAAACCACAGGGAATAGAGAACCAATGTCCCAAAGGAATGAATGCCACACAGAGGAAATTACATATGTCCACTGCACAAATGGAGGGAGGCAGGGAAGGCCATTTGTGTACCTGTGCTCTTTTACTAGCTGGGTGGTTTCTGACAAGCCACTTCGACTTGCTGAGCCCAGTTCCTCAGGTATAAAACGGTTGATGGTAGTTACTACTATAGTATTACATCACATGTTACAGAATCTCTGTATGGTAACAGGTGATTCTTTTAGATAATGAAAAACTGAGTAGAGGAGGGCATTGCAACAGTGCCTGCTTTTTTTATGCAAATACATTTATGGAGCACTGCACATTTTACGGAAAAACTCTTTCATCTATCATACAAGTTGGGAAATGAAGCCCGAGACGTTAGAATGCCTATAGACTAAAATTTACTTATTTTTGTAACTGTAGCCACGCACAGGCATGCAAAATATATGACGATACTGCAAGTGAATCATTTCCTGGATTAAGTGGCAGAGACCCACTCGGAACAACAAGCACGTAGACATCCAACTCATAAGGCAGGGACCCCTTGGAGCACGTAAGCACAGCCCTCTGCTCCGGGGAGCCCACTATACGAGCAAGGAATTTCAGGGCCGCAGAGATTACGGGCGAGCAATCCTTCACCAACTCGTGTGTATGTGTCCCAAGAGGGGGAAAGCGGGAAGAGGGAACACTGAACAGGCTAGGAAATTCAAAAAACACACACAAAAAAAAAAAAAAAATTCTCCAGGGCAGCTTCAGCTGGACCCTTCCAGGAACGCGGCGGCCTTGGCACCTTCTGCAGCCCCTCCTTCCGCCCCTCCTCCGCCCCACTCCCGCTCCAGCAGCCCGTGAATCCAGCTCCAGGTTTTCCCTCTCGCCCTCCCGCCCTTCGGGTTAAAGCTCCCCCGCCAGGAGTAAACAAGCGGCCCGAACTGGCAGCCAGTTGGACCGGCCCTTCTCCCCGTTTCCTGCACCAGCCCCAGCAACAGGCCCCGCCCCGCGCCGCCCGCGCTCCCCCTCGCGGCGTCCGTCTGCTGCGGCGGCTCGGCCGGGTGCCCAGTCCCGGGTCGCCCCCGGAGCCTCCTCCCCCGGGACCCCGTCACCGCCCGCCTGCCCGCGCGCCCCCAGCCCGCGCCCCGGGAGGGTGCGTGGCGCACACGTGACTCGTGTTGTGGGCGGGGCCTGCGTGGGCCGAGAGGGCGGGCGGGGCCTCGCCTCCCTCCTCCCTCCCTTCTCCGAGCCCGCCGGCTCCTCGGCCTGCCCGGCTGCCTCTCCCGCGCTGCGCTGGGCCTCGTGGAGACTTTGTCGCCGCCGCCGCCGGCCTCCTAGCACGGTGTCTGCGCGCAGCCGGGCGCCCTCGGCTCCTCCTCCCGCCCTCGGCACAGCCTCTGCTCCTAAGTTGCTTCCCCGCTCTACAGAAACCGACAGACTCGCGAGCCTCTGCTGCATAAACACCCCGCCTTCCTGCCTCTGCGCACGGAGACGGCCCCCGCACACACAGACCTGCATTGTACGGCCTGCCCACGCCTCTCCTACCTCCATTAGCGTTAGAGGGACGCGGAGCTGCTCAGCTCCCTTCCCTTTCTACAACTTTAAAGGTGGGGATTGAGGTGCTGAAAGCGAAAAGGTTTCCTAGAACCCAACCGAGACCAGAACGCAGACCTCTCGCCAGGGTCTTGTCTCTGCTCTGTTCCCTTCCTGCCATTCGGGGTCAAACGGACTACCCTGAAACCGGCAGCTCCAGTCTTGCCTATCTAGTTGACACCTTCAAGTTCATTACCAAGGGGGAAGTATGCACCTGCCCATTACCTTCTGCGTGTCGGAGGGTAGATCGCAGCTGGCAGAAAAGAAAACCTTTCCGGAGTACTGCAGCCACAGGCCGTTTCATCTGGAGGTTGGGAAAGTGGACTGAGTTCCAGTCCTGACTTCCCCACCTCCTAGTGATCTTGGGCAAGTCATTTGACTTCTCTCTGCCTTGAGTTCCTCATTCGTAGTCAAGGATGATGACTGTACCTATCTGATAGAGAGGTGTGAGGATTGAATGAGCTACTGGACAGCCCTTGGTATGTAATAAAGCCGTCAAAGAAATCACTCTGTCTAGCCATTGGCAGGGTTTCATAGTGTCCCAGCCCTCTTCCCTGTTGCCTCCCACTATATACTGCAGCCAGATCAATCTTATCAGGCCACGCTCAGCTTGAAGGGACTGGGACTGACTGCAGGTTCCAGGGACAGTGATGAAAGGGCAGAGGGTAGGGAAGCCTTGCTGACTGGGGCAACTTCACCTGGACAAGAGCACAGTTGACCTCAAAGCCAAAGGGAACATGTGTGTGTGTATGTGTGTGTGTGTGTGTGTTTCTCTCATAGAACCTTCTGAGGTGTGCATGGTGGGGCATTGGAGTGGAGGGACCATGGGACTCAGAGAATAACTCAGCCACAGGGCCAAACAGTGGAGTGGGGAGACAAAGGCAACTACCAGACAGATACTCTACTAGTTCCTGACCTTTTAGCTCCTGACACTCATTCAATAAGTTCCACCAGTGCGTATGTGCATCTAACCCTCCCCTGAAAGTTCCTTGAGAAGCAGCCTTGTGTTTGTTGCCTTTATTCATCCTTAGCACCTAGCCTAATTTGGGAATAAATGATCAACAAATGCTTGAATTTTTTTAGTGAAATTATATATACATATCACTGAGCTGGGCCTTGTGGGGAGGACCCTAATTTTAAGAAAAGGCACCTTAGAGTTTCCCTATCCAACCCCCTCACTTCTGAGTTAAAGGAAGCTATTTGCCCAGGGTTATACAGCACGTTAGAAACAAAAGCCAAGTCTCTGCTTTCGGGCTGATGTTTCTTCCACGACACTACACTGAACTTGCAATGCAATTAGAAGGAAAAACAAACTCCCTATAAGCTATAGAACAAAATAAGGCAGTGTGTGGTTAAGTCCTGAAAGCATGGGAGGAGTCCAGGATCTTGGAATCTGCAGAGGCTGAGATCAGCCAGAAAATGCTCACTGCAAGAGAGGGCTTGCACTAGTCCCAAAGGACAGGTTGGCTTCAGGACTGTGGAGAGAGAATTCCTGGCAGGGGAAGTGGCTTTCCGCTGAGGCCACGGTGGATATTTAGGGCCGGTGAGGAAACCACTTGGGTTAGAAGGGAGGTTTGGGTTGGATCATAGTGGGAGAAAATGTTAGAAGGTTAAACTGAGGCCAGATTTTGGGAAATTTTAAATACCATGATAAGGAAATGCAACTTTAGTCTGTGGACAATGGGGAACTCCTGAAAACAGACACTAAGCTAGCCACAGCCATGACAAGACACCAGGCAAATACCGCCAGCTTTGTCTGATTTGCATCTTCTGTAGAGAGGGTTGGCCGTAAATGTACATTTACTGAAATTACCCACACTTGAAAGGAAACCCTGCCAACCAGCTTATCCATATTTATCCTGTCTCCAAATACACATAATATCTGTGTGGGAGCAGAGGAAGAAGAGGGAGATTCACAGAGGTGTGTCCCTGTAGACCAGGTACTTTCATCTGGCATATTTAATCCTCACAATCTTATGGGGTGTGGGTATTATTGCTCCAGTAACATCCAGCAAAGGGAAGTAACTTTCCCAGATCACAAAGCCAGGAGGAGGCACAGCCAGAATTCAAACTCAGCTTTGCCGCCAATGCCCTGTCCAGTCCCCTGTGACATCTTCCCAATGGGAAGGTACGGGAATTATGTTCCCACTCAGGTTCCTTCTTAGGGAGGGTCAACTGTGGAGATGACCCAGTGAGGCTCACATTTCTAGGAGTGCTTTCACATCCCTCATTTTTTATTTTTACCTTTAGGAAAAGGAAATTCCCATTTTGTGTCTTTAGAGGCAGGCAAAACTGGATTTGAATTCCATTTCTGCCACTTAACTACCTGGTGGCAAAGGTAGATTTGCTGTGAAGCCAATAAACTTTAAGCATCAGCCCTCCCTTGCATAGGCCCCTGGTGAGATTTTTTATCTACCCGATTTTTGAATCTCTAAGTGTGCATTGTTGTTCTAAAGAGGGTGTCAACAGTTGTGTAAACTGCATCTGTCTTGACTGGGTGACCTCCACCAAGTTACTTTCTGAGACCTAGTTTCCTTGTCCAAATAGAACCATCCTAGCCTCTCACGTACCAGCTGAGCAGCCAACTGATACATAGCACTAGAGATGCTGAAGTAACTTGAAGAACCTGATCTCAGCCTTATGCTACATCTAAAGCAAAGGTTCACAGACCACAGACCAAAAGAAATAACTTAATAGGTCCATTTATCAAGTAGTTATTTAATATATATTTATGACCTAACAATTTAGTGGTTGTTTGCAAAAACAGTAGGTATACACTGAAACAAATTGATATTTTAATTTTATTCTTAAATAACTACAATTTCTTCCTAATGAAGTTTGTGCACCAGTGGAGCATGGTACAACTTCTCAAACTCTGGAATCAGATTGCACACAACCACCTTCATTACTTTTCCCCCATCAATTTTCCTTTTAACACAGCATCCACCAAAAACCCAACTCCATAAAGACAGGATGTCTTCACAAGGAATGTAATACAGTATAATGTGGAAACTCTGGATTTCCTTTAATTGTCATGCGGTATGCGACAGATGTCAGGTCTCCCTATGTTTCCTTCAAAAATATAAAATATTCCAAGATGCCCCTATGAATTTCCTGTAGCACCCTGGCATTACCTCAGCATACAGTTTGGGAACCATGGGATGAAGGGACCTGTTGGAGACATAGCAGAAAGCAACTAGAGGGCAGCAGAGAGGGGGGAACCACCTGCACCCTCGTTCACAGTCCACCACAGTGTTATTACTCAGCCATCCACAGGAAACGTTCCAGAAGTCTCTCTGCCTCCTACCTCTCCACACTCAGTGTGGCTATTTATATAACCTTAACAAAGAGAATAATAGTGGGCTATTGGGAGGCCTGGGCTCCAGGTCCAGACCTGCCACTTGGCAGTACAACATGTTGACCATCACCTCCTCTTTCCAAGGTCTTCCACCTTTAAACATGTGTGAATCTCCAATCTACTCTCAGATTTTCCTAAAAAGTCAATATTTTTAATGCACTTGATTTTAAGTTGACCTCGTAAGAGTGGGAAGGAAAGAAAAGTTTCTTCTATTGTACACTTTCTGTATGCTAAGAAGTTGGGGAATGTGCCATCTTTAAGTCAAATAAAAATCCATTTTCACATCTGCCAAATTTCCGAAAAGAGGGAAGAAAGAACAACAACTAAAAGCTCTATACAGAGGGCTTCTGTGATGTTGGGAATGTTTCTTGAGAAATGCAAGTAATTGGGTGTGTTCAGATTGGGAAAATTCACCAAGCTCTATACTTGACATCTGCATATCTGTGTGTATATATTATACTTGAAAGAAAGGAAGGAAAGCAAATTGCAGAATCGAAACAATATATAAATTACATAAAAAACAACACCAACAATACTATTAAAAAAAAAAACAACCCAACCCTGACAACAAATTGTAAAGATGTGAATATGCTACATGTTTGTGCTAATGTTTTAAAATACATTTGAAATCAATTGACAAAAAAAATAAAGCTCTTGCCACCTCTGAGGAAGCTTTAAGACTTGGGCCTCAGAGACCTTTAGGACTTTGTTCTTTCTGCATGATATAGTAGGATTTTTGAAAGGTCCTCCTTTGCACCTGCTCTTCTCCTTGTCACATTGCCAAGGGTCAGGTGTGCAGACAATAAAGACCCATAAAAAAGTTCATCAGGATATTTTGCAGAATTAATATAGGCAAAATTCACATTGCTCAGGATTTCAGGATTGGCTAAGCAATCATCTTGGGAA
Source organism: Smutsia gigantea (assembly GCA_032199065.1). Taxonomy (NCBI): domain Eukaryota; kingdom Metazoa; phylum Chordata; class Mammalia; order Pholidota; family Manidae; genus Smutsia; species Smutsia gigantea. The sequence goes on from JAVSCE010009840.1 coordinate 130,809, forward strand.
GCCAAGGGACAGAAACCTCTGCTCAACCTAAGGGCATTGGGGGGTTATCTGCTCTTATTGGTGATGCCAATTTGGGGGAGCCTGGAATCAAGGTTCCAGTGATCAGTGGCCACAGCCAGTGACCAGAGGCTCAGCAAAGAGCGCTGGACACCTGTCTTAGTCTTGTGACTCAAGTAGCAGAGTGGCCAGAGCACTCTCTGAAAAATGATGACTAGACAATGGATAAGGCCCCTTTTAGCTTGAAATTTTAATCATTTTGTGATTTAGTGGTGTTACGAGAATGGTTAGTAGTCTTGAGGAAACCTGAACACAAAGTAAACAGCAAGCCCTCTCTGGAAAGGAGAGCAAGAGCCGTCTTCAGAAACAGGGGCCCACATGGGAGACGCAAGGCAAACACTTCAAAGATAAGGGCAAAACTGGAGCCTCCAGGTACAGCAGCAGGAGGGAGCTGAATTTATGAGGCTGAGACAGCAGGCCGGCTGACTGGACAGAATATACTAGAAGCCCAAGATGACAAAGGTGCAGCCCCAAAACAGTAAACGTGGAACGTAGTTTTGATACCTACCCGTTTTGACCCCCAAGTGCTGTGCTATGATTGAATCCACCCAGTACACACCTCCCTTTTCACAAGTGCAAGGGGGAGAAAAAGCCAGCCACACATGCTATTAGACACAGAGTATCGGGAATCAGAAGCACTACTCTGAGCCTTAGTTTCCTCTTCCATAAAAGGAGGGCCATAATTGTACCTTCCTCAAAGGGTGGTTAGGATCTAACACACAGCACACGAACTAGTGCTCAGCAGAGTAGTTATTATTATTTATTCTTCTAATACAATGCCAAAGCTTCAAAAAGTCATTCAGAGTCCCCGCGGCCACTCAGACTTGGGGAATAAATCTTCTGGGACGGTGACTTGCAAGAGTCCTGAGTGCAGAGGCACTCAGGTTTTTCAGGGGATGCTTTTTTATTTTCTTTTTTCCCTCTTGGCATTTTCATTTACCTTTATTGTAGCACTTGTCCATTTAAGTTTAAAATTTTTGTGAGATGAGGCTGAGAGTGAAGTCATTTGTATGCAGAATGTTGCTTCTTTTCTCTCTTATTTATCCTCTAAGGTCCCAGCTGTATGGGACCTTTTTAAAATATGTATGTATTTGACACATAACACTGTAAGTTTAAATTGTATAACATGTTGATTTGATACATTTATATATTGCAGTATGGTTACCACTATACCATTGCCTAAGCCTGTATCACATCACAAAATGATCATTTCTTATTTGTGGTGGGAATAATCAAGATCTAGTCTCTTGGCAAGTTTGATGTCTGATAACACAGTATGTCTATAATTGTGCATTAGATCTCCAGGACTTATTTATCTACAGATTGTAAGTTGTACCCTTAAGTAGTATCTCTCATATTCCCCCCACTCCCTCACCCCCAGCCCCTATCTACTCTGTTTTTATATGAATTTGGCTTTTTAAAATTCCACATATAAATGATATCATATAGTATTTGTCTTTGTCTGACTTAGTTAGCCTAATAGCCTCAAGGTCTATCCATGTTACATGTCACAAATGGCAGCATTTCGTTCTTTATCCTGGCTGAGTAATATTCCATTGTATGTACACTACATCTTTATCCATTCATCCCTTGACAGGCACTTAGGCTGTTTCTCCAGGGGATTCTTAATAGGAATAAATATTTAACACCTAAACTTTGACTTCATATGGGCCTGACCCCATGGGAGCCACTGCATCTATTAGCAGGCTGAGACTCCTGAGGAAGGCCTTGAAGGAGTCTCACCTGGAGGGAGGGGAGGGCAGGGCTCTAGGAGACAGGCTTCTGGCTGATTCCTCATTCACCTTCAAGACATGGGTGGGGCGCTACTGTTCTTAAGTTGTAGGAGAAACTGAAGAACAAGATCTGGGCAAAGTCTCCACTAGTTTGAATGATGTCTAAGTTCGAAGGGCTGTGAATTTTTCTCTACAGAGGATGGGGCATAAGAAAGTTGGGGTTACCCATTCAAGGCCTGGTGTCTCTCTCTGGTCAATATTCCTAAGAGTATTAAGACTGCCCACTCAGTGCGACTAGAAATATACATCTGTACAGTCTTTGTAGAGAACAATTCAATATTAAGAATCAAGAACTTTAAAAATACTTGTCTTTTGGACCTTCAAAACTGAAAATGGTTACATTTTGGTACAGCTATTCAATGTTAATATAGAACCATAAAAAATATACTGTGTTCAAGGAAATTGGACATGTTTATATTAAGCACAAGAAACAAGATACTAAACATCTGCACAGAATTCAATGTAAAAAAATATATACATCAACGTGTGAAGACATAACCCCATACGTAAAGTGTTTGCTTGTGGCTAATGAAGTCATGGGTGCTTTTCTTTCTTTTTCCTTTTTGGTCGAATTATTTACGCCTTTCCGTATTTGCCACAGTTTATAGAGTAACCACGTTATTACTATTATGATGTGGTGGCAGGAGGAGCAGAAACCGACCTCAAATCTCGAGAGTTCCCTTCCCAGTTCTTTGAACCCGGTGACTTTCCTCCAGGCCCCTTCGTAAAAGTCCGGAAGGCTCCGCAGGGCCCCCCAGGCGCGCAGGGGAGCGCAGGGCCGCCGGAGGAAGATTCGAGACGCCGAGGCCGGGCGCGCTGGGCGCTCGTACCTGCCCCGGGCAGCTGCGCGCGGGGCGGCCCCTCCCCCCAGGGCCCTCCGCCCTGGCCGCGCGCGCGCAGGCCCGCGAGCCCTCCCGCCAGCTCAGCCCGGGCGGCGCGCGGCGGGGGCGGTGGCGCGGACGTGCCGGGGCCCAGAAGGCCTCCCCTGCGCCGCTCGGCGCGCGGCCTGCGGCGGGGCGTGGGGGCACGCTCCCCACGCGCCCCAGCCAGTGCGGGGCCGCCGGGGGCGGAGAGCGGCCGGGACTCCGCCGCGCGGCCTCCTCGCGGCCCGCTCGGCCTTTGTCCCAGTCCTGCTCGGCCGCGGATCCGAGCCGCGGCGCCGCCTGGGCACGCGCTTGGCGTCGGGGCGGAGGGCGCGCAGGCTGCCCGGCCTCTGCTCCCCGCGCACCCTGCTCGGCACTAGGCGCCAGACCGGGGTTTGGATCAGCGCCTGGCTTGTCCTCAACCCGTCCCTGCACCTTCTTTGCCTCTGCTGCCCTGCCTCCGCTTTCCTCCAGTCTTATTGCCCTTTAAGGGCTGTCAGACGCATCACACCCCAAGGCCCTGAACCCATCCGGCGCCGCTTCTGTCAATCGATGCTCACGTATCGGCTTTGGAATCTCTCTCCACTTCACATCACACTCAGCCAACACACGTGGCCAAGCTAAATTAAATTTTACCTCCACTTTGCCACTGGGGCAGGATACTGCCCTCCCGCATTCACCAATATTCAAAAAGGAAACTATAGTTTGCACTTGCTCCATCGCCCAGGACCAGCTCCTGGGACCCTATTTACAGGGTCCTGGTGCAAAATGAAAATGCAAGACCATTTGCTCAAACAATAAGAATTTTAAGAGCATGAAACCAAGCCTGGGAACCCCTCTAAATGCAGGACCTTGTGTGCCTACGCAGGTGGTACACCCAGGAAGCCGGCTTTGGCAGAACCCTTTCTACCCTCAAGCATGTGCTTAACCCTCGCCCACCAATGTTTGTTTAATACATAAACGAACAAACCATCTCTTCACTGTATTTAGGTATTAGGGCCAGCGATCATTACTTGGTCAGCCATCTCCTTCAACTTCTGTGCGGCACAGACATAGCTGACCACTCCTTTCCCTCAAAAAGCCCCCCTTTCCTTTGGTTTCTGTAATAACACGGCACGTTTGGATTTCCCTCGCTCCTCTGTGCATTCCTTTAAATCCTTACCGGCTTCCCTTTCTCCACTCTACCCATCTGTGCGTTCCTCCTTTTCTTTCTAATGCCCTTGGAGAGATTCATTCCTATTTCAGTCACTTTGTGCATGTAATGCGCCAGCCTTTAACTTTGGCCCTAGTTTGTTTTTCTCTTAATGTTCTGGTAACTCAAATAGAACAAATCAAAAACGGAATATATTCCTGTTTGCCCCTTTCTCCCTTCCTCCCTCCCTTCTTTCCTCCTTTCTTTCTTTCCTTCCTCCCTCTCTGCCTTCCTTCCTGGAAATCAGGAAAAAATAAACCAAACCCAGGATCCTTCTCAGTGCAGGACCCAGTACTGCATAGGTGGCCAGCCCTGCCCACACCCTTTCAAAGTATCTCCTCAAGAAATATTTTAGTAATTAGGGAGGGGGGACTAACTTTACCATGAAGGAAACTGGCTGATACAATCTTAATCAAATCATGAAAGTTAACATTACCATGGATGCCATTTAATGATGCAAGGAGAACACAGTCCCTTCTGGGTTATTCCAATCAAAGATGCATAACGTGGGTGGAATCATGAAAAATCAATGGACAAATCCAAATTGAGGGACAACCTTCAAGGTGGTCTGTAATATTCAAAAAAGTCAGGGCCATGAAAGTACAGGCAAATTGAGAAACTCCTCTAGATTACAGGAGATTTGAAAGACATGACAGTTGGGTACAATGCAGGATCCTGTGCTGGATTCTTTCGCTATAAAGGACGTTATTGAGACTCTAGGCGAAAGTTGAATGAGTTCCTGGGCAAAGGGAATATGGTAGTTATTTGTAGTATTCTTTCAGTATAACTTTTCTCTAAGTTTGAAATTAGTTAAAAAAAGAAAAAGAAAATCTACTATTACAAACTCCCTTCCAAATCAGCTTTTCTTCTAGGCTTCTGTCAATGGCAAGAACAACAGCCCGGTTGTCCAAGTTCAAGAACTTTGGGATCATCTTTGATACCCCTCTTTTCCCCCCACCCCTTCCCCACCATTCATTCTACTCACTGGGTCCTGGTATTTTTAAGACATATTTTTAATATATTTAATATAAAGTCCTGAGATTTTAATATATTTTATATACATTACATTTATTTATGTATGTGTTTATTTACATATATATTATTTTTAATATATACTTTCAGATATATATTTCATATAAGTCCTTATATTTTTGATATATTTAATATGAAGTCCTGAGATTTTAATATATTTTCAATATATATTATATTCATATTATTTATATGTTTACATATATTATTTATATTTAATATATATTTAATATTAAAGTTACATTTATTTTATACTAAATATCTATAATATACATTGTAGATGCATATTTTATATTACATATACTACATATTATATTTACAGATATATATTTAATATAAGTCCTGATATATATATACATTTTTGGTATCATTAATCTACAATTACATGTGGAACATTATGGTTACTAGACTTCCCACATCATCAGGTCCCCCCACCAACCCCATTACAGTCACTGTCCATCAGCGTAGTGAGATGCTATAGAATCACTACTTGTCTTCTCTGGGTTGTACAGCCCCCCCCGTGCACCCCCACACTATATCTGCTAATCGTAATGCCTGTTTTTTTCCCTTTATCCCTCCATTCCCACCCATCCTCCCCAGTCCCTTTCCCTTTGGTAACTGTTAGTCCATTCTTGGGTTCTGTGAGTCTGCTGCTGTTCTGTTCCTTCAGTTTTTTTCTTTGTTCTTATACTCCACAGATGAGTGAAATCATTTTGGTACTTGTCTTTTTCCGCCTGGCTTATTTCACTGAGCATAATACCCTCTAGCTCCATTCACGTTATTGCAAATGGTAGGATTTGTTTTTTTCTTATGGCTGAATAATATTCCATTGTGTATATATACTACAGCTTCTTTATCCATTCATCTACTGATGGACACTTAGGTTGCTTCCATTTCTTGGCTATTGTAAATAAGTCCTGATATTTTTAAGATATATTTTAATGTATTAAATATAAAAATATTTTTAGGATTTTTAAAAGTGTCTTTCACATAACCATCTTTTAAATTAAACTTCCACCTTGATTTTTTTTTTTGCGACACTCCTCACATAATACTTTTAAGGAGTGTCTGTGAAAAGAATTTGTATAACATACAATACTATGTAAACCTAAGGTCCTGTTCCTCCATCACAAGTCTGCATTAGTGCTATTTACTGTTGTACTTTCCTAACCGGTCTTCCTGTCTTCAGTTGTTCCCTTCAAAAACCCATCCTGTATACGGTTACGGGAGTAATCTGCCTGAAAGCACACATTTATCCTTTTGGGGCCTCGCCTCCCACAGTCCATGGGGGAGCTTAATCCAGATTCCCTGGGAAGTCTGATGTTCTGTGAGCTGAACCAAGGTGGTCTGCCCTCATATCAAGTAACCATGGCTTGTCCCCAATTCATAGAGAAGAGAAAACGTAATGGATAGAATTTCCTCAACTTGTAAGGCTTTTTCCCCCCTCTCCTTGTTTTTCCATTGTAGTAAGGATGCCAACTCTTTTATCTGTTAGCATTAGCAGATGACAAACTAATGAACCAGCAGCAAATAAATTAATTACAAAGATTTGGCAGCCATAGCAGATCGTACTTATTTCAACAGCTTGTTTTTCTCACAGACGTGTGTGCTGGTAGTTGTGATCTTTACAATGCATGACAATTGTAGTCATTTTCTTTCGTAAAAACTGTTTATCTTTTTGCTGATGGAATGAACTGTATCACAATTTCATCATGAACAACTTAGAGATAACACTGCACTCTCGAGCTGGGCCTCTTATTTAGGGTTTTTCCAAACTTATCACTACTACTCCCCTTCCTGAATCCTTGACTTCAGACAAAGTTGCCTAATCTCTGTTCACTTTTGGCTTTTGGAGTTTTGTTTTGTTTGCTTTGCATAAACCAAACCTTCCCGGAACTCTGTCCTGTCTCTCACACCTGTCCATACAAACCCCATCCAGCCTTAAACAAACTAGCTTTCTACTTGGTGAAAACTATAAAATCATTATCATCTCGCCTTCTAACTCATGATATCACACTGCAAGGTACCTGGGGAAGAACAGATGATAAACAGCAGTGCTCTTCAAACATCAGAGCGCATGCAGAATACCCGGGAATCTTCTTAAAATGCAGAGTTTGTTTGTTTTGGTGAGAACATTTAAGTTCTACTCTTAACAAATTTAAATTATACAACGCAGTGTTATCAACTATACTCACCCTGTTTAATGTTACATCCTCAGACCTTTTTCATCTTAGAGCTGAGAGTCTGTACCCTTTTTCCATCCTCTTCCTATGACCCCCACCCCCAGCCCCCGGCATCTATTTCTCTACTCTCTGTTTCTGAGTTTGACTGGCAACCCCTGCGCTGTGGTCTGAATGTTTGTGGTCCCCCCAAATCCGTATTTTGGAACGTTTTCCCACAAGATGATGTTATTTTTAGGTGGGGACTCTGGGAGGTGATTAGGTCACGACGGTGGAGCCCCCATTAATGTGATCAGTGCTGTCATGAAAGAGGCCCCTTCTCCTGTGTGTGGACACAGGGTGGAGATGGCCACCTGTGAACCAGCAAGAGGGCCCTCACCAGACACCAAACCTGCCGGCAAGGTGATCTTGGGCTTGTCAGGCTCCAGAATGGGGAGAGGCCAATCTCGTTGTTTATAAGTCACCCAGTCTATGATACTTTTGTCTTAGTGGCCCAAGCGGACAGACATCATGAGAGTGCACCGCCATGAGGTGAAGTCTGAGGCCAGGTCTCCTGGTTTAGGAGAGTAGACATGGAAGAACTGAAGAAAGATACTCATGCAACTTGCAGGAAACAGTTCATGATATGAAGGCGAGGAAGAAGGCTGGGTCATATGATGACATTTCTGAGACTAACTGAAAAGTGTGGGGTGAAGAATGAAAACACCTGAAAGGCTTCATTGAGAAAGCGTGGTCTTAGGACGCCGAAGCGGATGGAGCCAGAGCCTGGTGGGTGAGGACATTGGCGTTTAGCAGGGACGGTTTGCTGAAAACCTCTCCCTTTGCAGACCTGGCGATGCACAGCCAGGACGGCTTCACTATTCAAGGTACTTTGGTAAGAGACCAGGCTGTACCTGGAAAAGGGCTTAAAAAGATATCGCTCTCTCTTTAAAAAATATTCTTCCATCTTTGAGTATATAATTTAGTAGAATCAAGTAGATTCACATTGTTGTGTAACATCAATGCCATTCATCTCCAGACTTTTTCATATTTCCAAACTGACATTTTGCACCTATTAAATACTCGGTGCTCCTGACAACCACCGTTTTGCTTTCTGTCTCTGTAATCTGACTACTCCAGGTACCTTATATAAGTGGAATCATACAGTATTTGTCCTTTTGAGACAGGCTTATTTCACTTAGCGTAATGTCCTCAAGGTTCATCCACACTGTACCATGTCAGAATTTCCTTTGTGTATAAGGCTGAATAATATTCCATTGTACGGTAGGTCACATTTGTTTAGCCATTCATCAATGGAATCGGTTGCTTCCACCTTTTGGTTATTGTGAATCATATTGCTATGAACATGGGTATAAAAGACACATCCTAACTATTTTGTCACAAACATTTTTTTTGATCCTGACAAAATTAGGGCTGAACAAGGTGATTAATTTCTGCTATAGAAATCTGAGCGTAAGTAGGAAAGAACTTGGAATATTTCTTAGCTGGGATCTTAAGAGAAGTAATGGGCATGAGATGCACAGGAGGAAGGACAGAAATGCAGACTGAGAGGAGAGGGTGAAGTCTGCTGATTGAACCGTAGGAAGAAAGCCTGAGGTCAGAGTGGAGCTCCTGACAGCAGCAGACCCCAGGATGGAGGCAGTGGGAAGGGAGGCCACGTGGTATTTAGAACCAACGCCAGGGGAGCGAAATACAGATCAGTTCCTGCCCTCACTCTGTCGTGACTGTATCATCTTGGCAAGGTCCATTAGCATCTCTAAACTTTGGAATCTTCATCTATAAATTGGTGATCGGAGTGAGTACTTTCATGTTTGTCTCATGAGATTGTTTAAAAGTTCAAATGTGTTAATAGTGTAGGAGAAAGGGCACTGTAATCTATCAAGGACTATTTAAAAAAATCTGGATTATGATAAAGTCAGAGAAGGGACCAGAGAACCTAAAATATGGGAAAGAGACAAAATGTAGAAAAAAAGAATATTCCAGAATAAGCTTGGGCAAAGTGTGGGGTGTCAGACAGACCATTGTAGCACGACTCTAATTTACGGCTTCAAGAAGAGCCTAAGAGATTATCTTGCCTTATCCACTACACATCCTTCAAGACCCAGACCACTGTTCTCCCTGAGGATAATATTCCCTAACCTCTCCTCCCAGGTAGAATAAACTGCTCCATCCCCAGTACTTGCCTCTCTTTGAGATTGATAACTGTACACTTTGGTTGTTTTCTCCCCCATGTATTTTTTTTTTATTGTCATGAAATACACATAACATAAAATTTATGATTTTAACCATTCCTAAGTATACAATTCAGTGGCATTAAGTATATTCATCTGTGCAACCATCGCCCCCACCCATCTGCCCTCCCTGAACACTAACTCCCCATTTCTCCTCTCCACAGCCCCTGGCAGGCTCTGCTCTATTTTCTGTCTCTTTGAATTTGGCTATTCTAGGTAGTGGTATCCTATAGTATTCGTCTTTTGGGGACTGGCTTATTTCATTTAGCATGATGACCTCATGGTTCATACGTGTTGTAGCCTGTGACAGAAATTCCTTCCTTTTCAAGGCGTCCTTTCTCACTGTGTCAACCACATTTTGTTTACTATCCGTTCACGGACACCTGGGTCGCTGCCACCACTCGGCTATTGTAAATGATACCGCTATGAAGATGGGCGGACAAATATCTCCGATAGTACCTGCTGTCTGTCAGTTCTTTTGGATATATATTCAGAAGTGGAATTGCGGGATCATATGGTAACTTTGTGTTTAATTTTTTGAGGAACCGCCAACCTATTTTCAATAGCAGCTGCCATTTTATGTTCCCACCAGCAATGCACGAAGGCTCCGATTTCTCTGAATCCTTCCCAACACTTGTTATTTGTGTGTATGATAATAGTGGTTGGTGACTTTTTAAAATACATGTTTCTTAGATTTTAAGTTCTTCAAAAACGACATGAATATTTGTTTGATTCTAATGAAATCAAAGGCCTGAATGGAATAAATATTTCCCTAAGGGTATCAGTGTAAATATTCCAAATTCCCTGAAGCCTTTCCCCAATAGTGGTAAAAATTATGTTTTCCCCAACGTCATTCTTGTCTGAATTTTCAAGAGACCTAAGCAAGCAGAAAAGGTGCAACGCCCTGGACTCAGATAAGAGGGGAAGGAGCGCCCTCTTGTGTTCTTTCTCTGCCAGTGCCAGTGAATAAGAAGACAGCAGGAAAACGGACATTTCCAATCTGATGACACTCCAATGACAACAGCCAAACTCCAGTCATGGGCTGTACTGAATAAAAAAACATATGGAGTGGATGAAACTGGGATCCCTTTGATGAATTCCTAATCTAGAGTTGGGAGGGATAAAGTACATGGAGAAATAACAACAGTAGAAGACGACAAGCCAAGTGGAGATTACTAGGTGAATACAGGATCAAGACTTCTCGGGATATACGTCAAGAGTCACATCAAAATGTAAACCTGGTTGGTTAAGAAGGAAGACGAGTCGGCACGGGGGTTTCCCTTCAGGCTTCAGCCCCAGGGCATCCATGCCCTGGGCAGCCACACAGCTCTAGCTGTCAGGCCTTCTGAGCTCCTTCTAAGGTTTGGGCAAGCGCACCTGTGCACACCCTCTCCTTGCGAGGGGGCCCTGGGGACTCACCTTGGGTGCCTTTCTTCCCTGTGGTGCTCTTCCCATAGCCACCTATCCCCTGAGTTTCATCTCCTGGCACTGCCTCCGTCCCTCGCTGGCTACTGACTGGGACACTGTCTCCGCGGCTTCCCCTGGCACTGACGCTCACCAAGCTACTTATATAGGTCCTCCGGCTTTAGGGTTTTTGCAAATACAATCAGGGTGGGGACCAGTTACAAAGGATTAAGAAGATCTCTTGGAATTCTCGCTCCGGAAGCAGCCTTCCGCTGGCCTCCTGAGCCCGGAGGGGTAGAGTTCTCCCTCGGTCTGCATCCTTCTTGAACGCTGAATGAAGACAGAATCAAGGCATGGCACTAGACGTGACCCGACGTCCAATCAGGCAGAAACTAGGGTTCATGAGGCAAGCAGCATGGCGGGAAGAGCAGTTCCTTAGAGGCAAACACGTCACACTCAGCTCTGCTGCTTTGTAGACATGGTCATTTTATCCCCAACTCTGCAGCTATGAAGGGATAACAATACCTGCCTGCTCACCCGCAGAAGATTCTTGTGAACACTAAGCAAGACAGAGCACCGAAGTCATTACTGGAGTAATAAATTCTATCTTCCTCCCCCTTTTCCCCCAAACCTCTTTTTTATTCTGAAGGTCCTGTGCGTCGGATGGCTATGCCCAAGCATCTGGGTCAGCTGTGCGACTGCTGAGGTTTTTATCTCAACAAGGGCTGTACAGGAGGCAGAAGAATAGCCACTTTATATTCTTGTGTAGGCTGGTGTGGGGAACGTATTTCCAAGGCATCCTAATTACTTCCCAAGACTTTTTCCAGTTGTCCAAGTCAGAAATCTGGGAGTCATCCTCGGTCTCTCCTGTCTCTTATCTCCCACATCTGTATTGTTTCAGTTCTGCTATTTCTCAAGATACTCTAAGTCCGCTGGTTCTCGCCATCCCTCTCCGTTATTTCACTTACTGTTGTCTCTTCCCTAGAAAGCTACAGTGGCTTTCCATATTGTCCCTCTTCTTAATTATTCAGCAGCTAGAGCTCTTTCTAAATGCCAGTCACCCCTGGTTAAGATCACTTACTAATTGCTCAGCTACCTTTTAGATGAAGTGCTAGCTCCTCAGTGTGGCTTAGTTCCTGTTTGGGCTCCTGCCTACTTTTCCAGCTTTCTCTCTCGCCAACCCTACGGCCGCCCCATGTCCTCCATGTGCCAGGTGCACTGGACTCTTTACAGTCCCACGGAGAGGGCACAGTGGCTGGAGGCGTTCCTGGCCATGCGGCTTTCAGTGCTACAAGCAGGACAGCCCTGGGCACACCAGGCTGGTGGTCACCCTAGTTTTGCCTTGGGCATCTGCATATCTTACTCTTCTCTCTCCTCGTCTGTCCTACTTCCTTCCTATTTACTACTCAATACTGCTCAGCCTCAGTTCCTGCTTGGACGTCACTTCTGCAGCTCCCCATGGAGTGATTTCTTTCTTCCTCCTAGGAGCTGTCACCGCGTGCCCTCCTTGAAGCTGTCTGTATTTTAAGGGCAGCTCTGTCGCCTTTGCACTTACACAGCCATTAAAGGCAGGAACAGTTTTTTCCTCCTACTTCTATTCCCAGAGGCTAGAAGAGAATCTGGCACATAGCAGGTGTTCAATAAGGTTTTCTTGAATTAACGAATATCAATAGGAATTAATTTTTAGCAATTGTCATCTAATTCATATCACTGTGGGGGGTGTTAGGGACTGAATGTTTGTGTCCCCCCCCAAATTCACATCTTAAAGTCTTGACCCCCTAGAGTGGCTGTATTTGGAGACGGGGCCTCTAAGGTTAAATAAAGTCATAAGGGTGGGGCCTGACTGGATGGCATTTGTGTCCTTCTAAGAAGAGATGCCAGGGAGAGATCTCTCACGGTGTGTCTCTCTCTCTCAGTCTCTCTCTCGGCGCAGGCACCAAGGACAGGCCGTGTGAGAACACACAGGGAAAAGGCGGCCCAAGGGGAGGGTTCCCACCAGGCACCAGCCCCACTGATACCTTCATCTTGGACTTGCAGCCTCCAGAACCATAAGAAAATGCCATTTCGTCGCTGCAGCTTTGCAGGCCATGGTATTTTGCGATGGCGGCTTGAGTGGACTAAGACAGGGGATGTACCTGGTTCATGGAACTATGTGGAGACCAGTGATGAGTAAGGGACCCACAAGCGACCATCCTGAGGCAGAGTCTATCCCAGAACAGCCACCATACATCTCCCATCCCACATGGTCTTCCAGAACCTTGCAGCTCTCCTGAGTCTGTATCCCCGTCGCTCGGAACAAGCCTCTGTGACCACCAGGGGACGGTGACTGACACTGTGAGACTCCCAAGGCTGGGACAAAACAGGTGACTCAGAGTCCACCTGACTCCCTCCTGGGACTCTCGTCCTTAGAACCCAGCACCCCGCTGAGAATCGCAGCTCAAATGAAGAGGAACAGAGGCCCTGCGGACAGCCAGCACCAACTCTCCAGCCATGTCCTACCATCTTGGAAGCACCTCTTCCAGCCCACAATGCTGTGTGGCTCTCCCAAACTGCAGATCTATGAGGAGGACAACAGACCCTCCTGACGCGCAATTACGTAAGCCTGGGGAACAGGTAGCGCCATACAGCTTAAGGCAAGATGTGGCCGCTGGTACTGGACGCACCCTTCTTTCTCTTGGCCTGTCCTCGCCCCAGGAGACCCTGGTCTATTCTGGAAGGGGCCGCGGACATACCCCAGACCGGCCCATTCAAACAGGCTCACAGCATGGCTGGCGCAGAGTCCTGGAGCTGCAGGACGCCCTGGCTCCCGCGGCGGGGCTCCTGGGGGAGGGAGGAGAGCACGGAGCCTCGGGCTCCAGGAAGAGGAAACCCACACTGGGAGGCCCTCTCTGCCCCTGGGGAAGAACGGGAGAACACAGGCCTCACCCTGGGCATTCCTTTCTTCTCCACCTCAGAGCCGTGTACCAGCGTCGCCCTGGGAGGGGCAAGCCGGCGAGCCGTTAGTCGGTCCTGTTCTGTCCTCTCCTGATCATTTGGGCATCAGACCTCTGTATCCCGGCCGTCCTGCCAGGCCAGCGCCTTAAACCACTCAAAAAAACATATATTACAGTAAGGAGTATAAGGAAGTACATGATTAATAAACACATTTGTTTTTCTATCTGCTTTACTTAGGGAAATAAGATTTACTTAGGGACCTTGAAATGGTTACATGAGTAGGTGGTTTGTTCAGAATATATGGCTACTGTTTTTGCAGCTGAGTAACATTTTCCGCTTAACAATATCTCTTTAAAGCCCAGGTACATTGCTTGGACATCAATCATAAGTCCTCCTTTGGAAATGTACACGTTTCCCCCCACTGTGCTGCTTATTCCTCACTGCCCCACGCATATCCTACCCTCCTCCGACCTGGCCGCACTTCTCAGCCCTGCTGCCTGCCTCAGAGCCTGGCATCGACGAGCTGCATCCCCCGGCTTCCTTGTTCTCTGACTTCCAGGTAGGTTTGACTGAAGCAAAACACAGTCCGAGCGTCCAAGGTCGGGTCTTTTCCCTCTTCCCTCCCTGCCGGGCCTTGGTTTCCCCATGGCTGCATGCCTCCACCAATGGCACCCATCCTGCTGGGTGCCCCTGTCCTGTGGCTACAGTTCTCCCTGGGTTCCAGCACCCAAATGCCCTTTCCCTCTTGCCTCTCCAGGCCAAAGAATGATGAAGGCCTCCACTGATGGCGACAGGTGCTCTACCATCTCATTTTGATTCCTTTAACCCCGCCACAGTGGGCATTATGGGTGGGATTGTGTCATCTCCCTGGGCCCGAAATCCCTATGCTGAAATCTAACCCTCCAGGACCTCAGAATATGACTGTCTTTGGAGATAGGGTCTTCGAAGAGGTAAGTATAAAGTTAAAAGAGTCATATGGGTGGGCCCTGATTCCATATAACTTGTGTCCTTTTATTAAGAGGCGATCAGGACAGACACACACAGAGGGAAGAGCATGTGAAGACCAGGGGAGAAGGTGGCCGTCGGAGAGCCGAGGAGGGAGGCCTCAGAAGAAATCCACCCTGCTGACAACTTGACCTTGGACTTCCCCCCTCCAGAGCTATGAGACAGTAAGTGCCTGTTGTTTATAAGCCCCCCATCTGTGGTATTTTTGTTACAGCAGCCCAAACGGCTATGACAGCGGTATGTTGTTACAGTTGCCCTAGCAAACTGAGATGCCAAATAGCCCCATCATTAAACTGCTCGGGTAGCCTTGGGAATGTGCTCTCTGTACCCTGCACAGACCCTGCCTCCTACACCCCACAGTTTATCACATGTCCCTCCATCAACCCCGTGGTTCTATCCATCATCACATTTCTGTCTAACTTTGTAACGAGGTCAGCTCTTACCCCATGAATACCTTTCACCGGACACTGGAGGACTCACTTTCACAATTAGGTCCCTAAGCTGTAAGTTTCTAACAGAGGAGCCGATACCATCCACTCTCCAATGGGCAGAGCATCTCGTGATTTCTATTAAAATCCCTTCAATTTTTAAGTCAGCTTCGGCTCTGGAGCCTGGATGGGTAATGACTGAATCTCAGAGTGTCTCTGAAGATGCTGCGTGAGGATTTTCAGTGCTGCTTCAGTGGCTGGGAGCCCCACTACCTGACAGGGAGGCCAGGTGGGATGAGCTGGAACTCGGAGCTGGGAGCTGGGGTCTGCACTTAGGGATATCTGGGGAGGAAAAAGATCTCATTAGACTGAGAGTCATCGAAACATCAGAGGAAACTAAATAACTAAACTTATTTTAATGATATAAAACAATTTGATAAAATCATAGGGCTGGATGGGATTTTTGTGAGACTTCCCAATTTCACCATCCCTTACCCCCATGCAATCTTCACCTTGAACTACTAATAGTAAGCTCTTTAGTCTCCAAAGTGCTTTCACAACCATAATTTCATTTGAATCTCAAGAAAATTCTGCAAGGTAGGTTGGGAGCTATTAACATCTCTTGGAAATAAATGAAATCAAAGAAGAGGCAGTTTAGGTGCCAGTCCAAGTTGCCAGAGCAAAAGTGTTAGAGGTGGGTCTGGAGACTTGTCATCCTTAGGCCAGGTGATCATTGGGAGAGTTCCCATATTTTACACTCCCTACTAATCTGTGCATGCACACATTCTCACTACACAGGCAAATGTCACAGGTTGACATTCCAACCAAAACTCACAGTGAGAGAGGATTTCTCCTCGACATCTGGCCGCGAGCAGGAAAGGGGAGAGGAAAGAATGGAGAGAGCAAGAGAAAGAAAGAATACAAGCTGAGCTTGCTGGGAGCAGGAGCAATGCCCTCTTGCTCAGTTCCCTCTTACCTGGACCCCGGGGGTGTGCAGAGAGACACAGGAGACCGGGCAGATACACAGAGACTGCAGCCCTCCCTGAACACAATCCCCCACCTATAACTCCATACGTAGCCAGCAAGTCCCAGCAGTGAGGTCATTCGGTACCTCCCTCTATGCTCTGATGGATCTGTTTGCAGCACACAGGGTTTCTATTAATCTGGGGAAAATCCTCCTTTAGGCTTTCACTGAATCAGAAGTTGCTTCAGCCAGTGACTGCTGTCCCCTGTCCTCTTTTCCAGCGAACTGGGTCCCTCATCTTTCCACAAAGATGCCCGATGCCACCTGCTCTTGCCTCACACCCTACACCTGCCTCGCGTGCTCTCTTTACTCCTTTTCTAAATCTAAGCTGTCCTTCCAGGCCCACCTTCTCCAAGAAGTTTGCGTGTCCTGACCTTCAGGGGTTTCTGCCTCGGCGGGACTCCGGAAGCCAGCATTACAAGGCCTCTGAGTTCGGACTGAACGTAATGCTTGTAGGCATTAGTATTTGTTTCCGAGTGTCAGTATTTGTCTCCCAGTGAGTCTGCAAGCGCCCTGAGAGCCAAGCTGGAATCTCATATCTCACTGAAGCTACAGGACCCTGCGTGCCTAGAGTAGATCCACATGTTTGTTGATGACTTTTCTGGGAAAGAGTAGGCAAACGGGTTCAACGTAGCAAGTTGTTAGAGGAAAAGAGGAAAAGGAGGAAGAGATGGGACTAAATAATCTTCCCTCACTTGACATTTTCAGAGTTGTCAAGATCAGCATAGCATAAGCATTTTCAGTGTTGTTCTAAGATCGTAATTTTAGTTACAATGAAAATAATTCCTGTTGAAGGACCCAGCTCTCTGTGATACAAGATTGGGCTAGTCACACTTCACCTGTAACAGTCTCAGATTTAATCCTATTATTGTGCAAAGTTGATTTATCACTGCATTTGAGGAGCCCCTTCATCCTGCATCTCCAGGAAAGTTCACAGGCCCAGGCAGGCTCTTCTCAAAATCTCCTTTTTCACTGTGGCAGGTCCCAGGGACTCCCCGCCAGCCCCTCCAGCCCCACCCCTGGTAACTGTCACCACCTACCCAGACGGTTGGGTTTCCCTTCCCTTCCAAGATTGGCTCTGGGAGGATGGCGACCCTTCCTTTCTGTGTCTGAAAATAAGTTCACAGATTCTCTTCATTTTAAGACTTTAATGTCCATCATTACAAGAGAAAAAAGAAGATTTGAAGGAAAACATGGGGAACATATGTGAAAGGATACAACTCCAGCAGTCCTGCATCTTGCTTTAGAGCACCTGGTGATCTGGTTGAAATAACTAGAAATCTCTTTTATTCTAATGTTGGGTATAAGATCATAGAAAAGTATATGTTGGCCTCTGTCTCCGGGTCTGGCACAGAGCTTCCAAAACCTTTGATGTCCTAAACGACAAGAGCACCGGGAGCATCTTTTGTTCCAGTGAGGTGACTCTGGGTGGGCTCCTGGATGGAGGCGGGTCCTCAGAAAGGCCAAGCCAAGATTAGAAGCTTTCAACCCCACCCCCCTTGTCCAGAGAGGGAGAACGGCTAACAAATGGAGTTAATAATTGATCATGTCTATATGAGGAAGCCTCCATTGAACCCCAATAGATGGGATTCGAAGACCTTTTGGTTTGGCAAACACATCCTCTGCACCCCAACTGCACAGGGACAGAAGCTTCTGTGCTCAGGACCCTCCCAGACCTTACCCTGGTGTATCCCTTTATCTGGTTGTTCATCCATATCCTTTACCACATCTTTTAATAAAATCGTAAACCTAAGTTGGTGTTTCCCTGGGTTCTGGGAGCTGCTCTAACAAATTATTCAAACCCAAGGAGGGTACCATTGGAACCGCAGGTGGCAACCTGGGCTTGTGACTGGTGTCTGAAGTGTGTGTGTGTCTCAGAGGGGAGGGGAGGCAGTCTTATAGGACTGAGCCCTTAACCTGGGGGATCTGATGCTATCTCTGGGTAGATAGTGCTAGAACTGAGTTAAATGGTAGGACACCCAGCCGGTATTGCAGAGAATTGCTTAGTGTGGGGAATAAAACCTCCAAACATCTGGTGTCAGAAGTGTGAGTGTTTTGTATGAGTACTAAAAGACACACACAGGAGAGACTGAACTGAGGTTTTCCCCTACAGCAGGAGGGAAAGACTGGATTTTTCCTTTACATTGTGGCTCACCAAACCTTTTCCTTTCTACTCATCTTTGACTGCTGCCTTGCTATGAACTCCCTCCCTTTCTTTCCTCCAGAAAGGTCTGCCTTCTCAGCAGAGATTTAACAACATGGACTATCTTAGCAGGATAGTTGAACCCTTATTTCATGCAGTTTATTTTAAGTTCTGAGCACTCTGACACTAGGAAAGGCATTTTCATTAAACTTCTATCTCCGTGGATTATGGTCTTAAAAGCATTTTCCTATAGCTCCTTAGTGATTTTTCCCCCCTTTCTCTCTCTTTTAAAAATAATTGTTTATTTTTGAATAGGTTACTTTTCTACGTAGTTCAATACTGGAAAGATACACAAGGGGACAATGAAAAATCTCCTCCCACCTCATCCCTCAGCCCCCTAGTTCCCTTCCTCAAGGGCAATAAGGTTGTCCTTTTGAGGGTGTGTATCCTTCCAGAGATATTTTACACATATACAAGTAAACATGTACATGAAATTCAAATACATGCTTCCCCTCTCCTTTAGTATACAACTGGTAGCATACCAGAACATCATCACATTTTGTTCACAGTATATGTATGGCTGTGTGTGTGTGTGTTACAAATCAGTACTTAAAGAACTTCCTCACTCTCTCAGTGGTTGTATTATAATCCATTTATAGATGAACCATATTGATAGATATTTGAGCTGCTCCCAAACTGGTCCTCTTGTAAGCAATGCTGATATAAGTCATCTTTACATATGTGCA
>JAVSCE010009841.1:0-31761 GCA_032199065.1 Smutsia gigantea
TCTTCAAAGACACTTTCTATCCCCTTTTTTCTCTCTTCTTCCTCTTGTACTCCTATAATGCGAATATTGTTCCGTTTGGATTGGTCACACAGTTTTCTTAATATTCTTTCATTCCTAGAAATCCTTTTATCTCTCTCTGCCTCAGCTGCTCTGTACTCCTGTTCTCTGTTTTCTATTCCATTAATAGTCTCTCGCATCTCATCCATTCTGCTGTTAAGCCCCGTCGATCGCTTGTCTGATTTCTGTATTGTCTTTCCTCAGTTCCCTCACTTCCTCCCTCAGCTCTTTCACATTTCTCTGTAGGTCCATCAGCATGGTTATGACTTTTATTCTGAATTCTTTTTCAGGGAGGCTGTGCATTTCCATTCCTTCAGACTCCCTCTCTGGGGTTGTCTGGTTGATTTTGGTCTGAACCATATTCCTCTGTCTTTTCATGGCTGTATAATTTGGTCACTGATAGTTGCCACGTATGTCAGCTGGGCTCTTTAAGACTTTAAAAAGAGAAGAAAAAAAAAAAAGAAAAAAGAAAGAAGGAAAGAAAAAAAGAAAAAAAGAAAGAAAAGAAAAAACAAAAACAAAACAAAACAAAACAAAAAAAATGCCCACCGGATGTAGATTCTGTGGGAATGCTCTAGGTGGCGCTATTGCCCCACTATTCCACAGCTGTGACTGGCCGCTCCGCAGGGCCCTTTATCGCTCTGGCAGGGGTGGGAACGAATAGGAGGCTGTTGATCTCAGTGAGAAGTGTAAGTATGGCTATGCTTCCTCAGTCGCCAGCTAAGGCGTCTGAAACTCCCCAGGACTCCCAGCCTGCTGTGCTGAGTGTGCTGGGGCGATCCGGCTCCTCCGCTGGTCTCCTGTCTCTTTAAGACCGCTGAGGAAAGTGCGCACTTTTTTTTCCTTCCCGGAGCCGGCTGCAAGCCCCCTGGCGCGTTCCCCGCTCAGATCTTGCCCCTCTGTCTCTCCAATCTCCGCTGCACTGCACAATGTGGGTCAGCGCTCCCCGCGCAGATCCCCGGGGCTGGCTACTTCGCGGGGTGTACTTCCACTCCCTCCCGGCTCTGAGTCCTCTCCTCCCGCCGGTGCGCTGGGGTGGGGGAGGGCTTGGGTCCCGCCGGGTCGCGGCTCCGTATCTTACCCGCCTCTCGGGGTGCCGAGTCCTCTCGGGTGTAGCTGCACGCTGTGCGCTTTCCTGTGTATTCTCGTCTCTCTTTTAGGAATAGATGTATTTTCTGTGTTTTCGTAGATAAATATAGTATTGGGAGGAGATTTCTGCCGCCCTGCTCACACCGCCATCTTCCCGGAAGTTCTCCGCCTTTAAAGATTTTTAAATGGCTCTGATACTCAGCTCCAGCACCTCCCAGCTGCAGTCTTAGAGTAGTCCCATCAGCTCTGAGAACTGGTGGGAGACATGCCTGTCTGTGCCCCTAGAGATCCTGAAACAGCCTTGTTACTAGGATTCAGCTCCACCCAGCCATGCTCAGAAAGCCCTTCTGCCTACCCAGTGTCCTGCTTGTAAATATACCCATTGGTATATGTAGAGGTAAGCCAGCTAATTTCACTTCAATATTAGATGCTTAAACAACCTTATAACTTAGTTCCAGCCACTCCCAGCCACCATGTGTGAGTAATCTTGCCTTCCCAGAATCCTACCAGGAAAACATCTGTACATGCACTAAGAGGGAAGCCCAAAGACTACAGTCAAACTGCAGATCCTGAAAAGGCCATGTAACTCAGCTTGAGTCCTTTCTAATAGAAGTCAGGGAACATTCTTGCCTGTCCATGTAACTGGTGGTGGGAGACATACCTGTCTGTGATTCTTGAGACACATCTACAGCCCTCAGTCCTGGATGTGGACACTGAAGTATGCCTGGGACTTGATTCCATCCCCTGTGAGCCACAGTCCATGGCCAGTCTTGCCTGACAAGGGATCTACTTAGTCACCTAGCAGAAGCAAAGCCCACCACTTGGTCACAGGCCCACTTTCTGTGGACCTTAAAGTAGACCCATGTCCCAGAGCCACCCTTACTGAACTGGGTACGAGAGAAAGTCCCATTCACCCAAGGTAAAAATGGTATCCACATCCAGCTGAGCCTCTTATAACAGATTCATCAACTAGGGACACAGCTGCAGACTCAGTGATAGTCACATGACCCAGCTCCAACCCAACTTGACTGCAATTTTGGTGGTAGTCCCACCAACCCAGAGAACCAACAGAAAAAAGTCCCTAACTGCCAAAACCAGTCTGTAAAGATGGAAGAAGTGTTTTCTTCTTCAAATGAACACATAAATGCAAATCTACACAGATCCCAAAGAATCAACCAAATATGAAAACACCAAAGTATACAAATAAACCTCCAGTAACTGAAACCAAATAAATGCAATCTATGAATTTCCTGACAAGAAATAAATAAATCTTTAAAAATCTCAGTGAAATGCAAGACAAAACACAACTAAATGCAATGAAGAAAAAATGCATGCACAAAAAAATAAGTTTATTAAAGAAAAATAAACAAAGTTATTTAACAAAGAACTAAGAAACTCTGGAGCTGAGGAATACAATGACAGAACTGAAAAACTCAATAGAAAGCTTCAATTGCAGAATCAATCATGTAGAAGAAAGATTCAGTAAATTCAGACAGGTGATTTGAAATTACCTAGGTAGAGAAACAAAAATAATGAAAAAGACTGAAGAAAGCCTATATAAATTATGGAACACAATAAAAAAAAAATGAACATTTGGATCATGGAAGTCCCAGAAGTAACAAAAGGGGCAAAAACCTTATTTAAATAAATAATGGCTGGAAAATTTCCAATTTTGAGAAGGGTATAGATACTGAGGTATATGAAGCTCAAAGGACCCCAAGCAAGATCAACCCAAAGAAGATAATCAAATTGTTATGCCAAAGACAAAGAGAGAATTTTGAAAGCAGCAAGAGAAAAATAACTTGTCCTATACAAAGGAACCCCGTAAGGTTACAAACAGATTTATCAGTTCATAGGAAGAAAACTTGCTGGCCCTGGGGCAAAGAGATGAAATATTCAAAGTGCTGAAAGAAAAAAATTACCACCAAGAATACTACACCTGGCAAAACCATCCTTCAGAAACGGAGAGATGAAGACATTCCCAAACAAAAGCTGAGGGAGTTTATCACCAGAAGACCTGCCTTACAAGAACTACAAAGGGAGTTCTTCAAGTTGAAGTGAGAGGATGCTAAGTAACAACTTGAAAACATATGAAAGTGTAAAACTCACTGGTAAAGTTAAATATATAATCAAATTCAGAATACTCTAATACTGTACTGGTGAATAAATATTTTTTTTATTTCTAGTGTAAAAGTTAAACATTAAAAGTATTAAAAATAACTCTAGTTGCAATAATTTTTAATGGGTACACAACATAAAAAGATGTAGTGTGACATCAATGCCATAAAATATGGAGAGAGAAGTAAAGTTGTACAATTTTTATATGTAGTTGATGTTAAGTTGTTATCAACTTGAAATCAGCTGTTAAAATGATAAGATGATTTGTGTAGTACTTATGGTAATCACAAAGGAAAAATCCTCTGGTAGATACAAAAAAAGATAAAAAGAAAGGTTGAAGAATGCTACTACCAAAAATAACCACAGTGGAAGACACCAAGAGTAGAAGAAAACAAAAAAGGAACTACCAAAATATCAGGAAATAATGAACAAAATGTCAGTAGTAAGGTCTGATCTATTAATAATTACTTTAAGTATAAATAGATTAAATTTTCCAAATAAGAGACATAGAGTGTCTGAATGGATGTAAAAATAAGATCCAACAGTATGCTGCCTACAAGAGACTCACTTAAGGACACACTGAGGCTGAAAGTGAAGGGATAGAAAAAGTTATTCCATGCAAATGGCCACAAGGAGACAGAAAGCCTAGCTATACTGAGATAAAATAGATTTTTCAGTCAAAATCAGCCACAGGGAACAAAAAAGATCTCTATATAATAAAAAGGGGTTGATTCAGCAAGAGGATGTAACTATTTTAAATATATATGTACCCAATACTGCAGCACTTAAAAATCAAATATAAACAGAACTAAAGGGAGAAATAGGCAGTAATACAACAGTATGGGATTTCAATACTGCACTTTCAACATTGGATAGATTATATAGACAGAAAATCAATAAGGAAACAGTGGATTTGAATAATACTATAGACCAAGTGGGACTAACTGACATATCTACATAGCATTCCATCCAACAAAAGCAGAGTGCACATTCTCCTCAAGCACATGAGAAACATTCCCAAGGATAGATCATACATTAGGTAACAAAGAAAGCCAACAAAATTAAGATCGAAATCATATCAAGCATGTGTTCAAACAACAATGGTATGAAACAAAAAATGAATAACAGGAGACAAATTGGAAAATCCACTAATGTGTGGAAATTAAACAACTCACTCTTAAAGGAACCAATAGGTCAAAGAACAAATAAAAAGGGGAATCAGAATGCTTTTGAGACAAAAAAACAAAAAACGGAAACAAACCATGCAGGAAAACTTACAGGATGCAGCAAAAGCAGTTCTAAGAGGGAAGTTCAGAGATAATAAAGAAAAAAAAAAACTCAAGCAAAGAAGCTAAGTTTACACCTCAACAAAGTAGAAAAAGAACAAAATAAGCCCAATGTTAGCAGAACGAAGGAAATAACGATTAGAGCAGAAAAAATGAAATAGACTAGAAAGACAATAGAAAAAAATCAGTGAAATTTATAGCTATTTACTTGAAAAGGTAAACAATTTGACAAACATTTAGATAGAACTAAGATAAAAGAGAGAACTCAAGTAAAGAAAATTATTACAAGTGATACCACAGAAATACAAAGGATCATTAGAGACTTTATTACAATTAATTCCAGAGAAATATAAAGTGTCATAAAGACAAATATGAAAAATTACAAGTCAAATTCTGGATAAATTAGATGAAATGGCTAAATTCTTAGAAACATGCAACCTACCAAGATTAATCATGAAGAAATAGAAAATCTGAGCAGACTAATAATGAGTAAAGAGACCAAAGCAGTAATAAAAGGCTTGCCAACAAAGAAAAACCCAGTTCCAGATGGCTCTACTGACGAATTCTATTAAACATTAAAAAAACAATTAATACCAATCCTTCCCAAAATATTCCCACAAATTAAATAAAGAACAATTATACACTCAGTTTATGAGGCCAACATTATTCTAATACCAGATGAAAGCCAGACACAGATGCAACAAGAAAAGAAAATTACATGCCAATATCCCTGATGAACATAAGTGAAAAAATCCTAAAAAATATACTACCAAAATAAATTCAACAAAACATTAAAAGGATCATACACCTTGATCAAAGGAGACTTATCCCTGGAATGCTGGGATGGTTCAACATATGCAAATCAATAAATGTGATACAGCACATTACTAGACTGAAGAGTAAAAATCATATGATCAACTTCTGGGAAGATGGCGGCATGAGTAGGGCAGACGAAATCTCCTTCCAAAACCATATATAGTTGTGAAAATACAATAAATACAACTATTCCTAAAAGAGAGACCAGAAGATACAGTACAACAGCCAGGCTAAAGCTATATCTGCGAGAACTCAGCGCCTCACGAAGCGGGTGGACACCTAAGCGGGAAGGGCCCCAGAACCCAGAACAAGGTCTGGAAGGCACCAAGGGGTCCAGAACGCACCCAGTGAGACTGCAAACCACCGCAGTGTTATAGGCTAAGCTGAGGCGGCCCTGTACAGAGGCAGTTCAGGGGATTATGCCAGAGACTGCCTCCTGGTGTGCGGGAAACCAGCTCAGGCCCCAGAGAAGGGCAAGGAGAACAACAAACAGGAAGGGACTTTGTTCTATCAGCTGACACATGTGGCACCTACAAGCGAACACTTCAATTGCATTGAAAAGACAGAAGAATATGGTCCAGAGAAGGATCACCCAGACAACCCGAGAGAGAGGGCCTGATGGGATAGACTTACACAATCGTCCAGAAAAAGAATACAGAATAAAAGTCATAACCATGCAGATGGATTTACAGGGAAATATGCAAAGCTAAGGGATGAAGTGAGGAAAGACAATGCAGAAATGAGACAAGCAATCGACAGGCTTAAGAGCAGACTGGACGAGGTACAAGAGACTGTTAATGGAAAAGAAATCAGAGACAGGAATACAGAGAAGCTGAGGCAGAGAGAGATAAAAGGATCTCTAGGAATGAAAGAATATTAAGAGAACTCTGTTACCAATCCAAACAGAACAATATTCGCATTATAAGAGTACCAGAAGAGGAAGAGAGAGAAAAAGATAGAAAGTGTCTTTGAAGAAATAATTACTGAAACCTTCCCCAAGTTGGGGAAGGAAATAGTTTCTCAGACCATGGAAGCCCATAGATCTCCGAACACAAGGGAGCCAAGGAAGACAACACCAAGACACATAATAATTAAAATGGCAAAGATCAAAGACAAGGACAGAGTATTAAAGGCAGCGAGAGATAGAAAAATGATCACCTACAAAGGAGAACCCATCAGAGTATCATCAGACTTCTCAATAGAAACTTTACAGGACAGAAGAGAATGGCATGATATATTTAAAATGATGAAACAGAAGGGCCTTGAACCAACAATACTATATCCAGCACGATTATCATTCAAATTTGAGGGAGAGATTAAACAATTCCCAGACAAGTGAAAGCTGATGAAATTTGCCTCCCACAAACCACCTCTACAGGATATCTTAAAGGGACTTCTCTAGATGGAAGCACTCCTAAGGCTAAAAACATGTCACCAGAGAAAATAAAATCATAACCAAGAAAGCAGACCATCCAAATACTAACTAAAGGCAAAAAGTAAAATCAACTATCCACAAAAATATTCAAAGAAAATGTAAAAGCATACAGAATAAAACACCTAGTATATAAAGAATGGAGGAGGAAGAATAAGAAGGCAGAGGAACAAAGAATCATCAGGCTGTGTTTATAGGAGCTTAACAAGAGAGTTAAGTTAGACTGTTAGATAATAAAGAAGCTACCCTTGAACCTTTGGTAACCACGAATCTAAAGCGAGCAATGGCAATAAGTACGTATCTATCGATAATCACCCTAAATGTAAATGGACTGAATGCAACAATCAAAAGACACAGAGTAATAAAATGGATAAAAAAGCAAGACCCATCTATATGCTGTTTACAAGAGACTCACCTCAAACCCAAAGATATACACAGACTAAAGGTGAAGGGATGGAAAGAGATATTTCATGCAAACAACAAGGAGAAAAAAGCAGGTGGTGCAGTACTTGTATCGGACAAAATAGACTTCAAAACGAAGAAATTAGCAAGAGATAGAGAAGGACATTACATAATGATAAAGGGGTCAGTCCAACAAGAGGATATAACCATTTTAAATATATATACACCTAACACAGGAGCCCCGGCATATGTGAAACAAATACTAACAGAATTAAAGGAGGAAATAGACAGCAATGCATACATTTTAGGAGACTTCAACACACCACTCACTCCAAAGGACAGATCAACCAGACAGAAAATAAGTAAAGACACAGAGGCACTGAACAACACACTAGAACAGATGGACCTAACAGACATCTACAGAACTCTACACCCAAAAGAAGCAGGATATACATTCTTCTCAAGTGCACATGGAACATTTTCCAGAATAGACCACATACTAGGCCACAGAAAGAACCTCAGTAAATTCAAAAATATTGAAATTGAACCAACAAACTTCCCGGATCACAAAGGTATAAAACTAGAAATAAATTGTACAAAGAAAACAAAAGGCTCACAAATACATGGACCCCGAATACAACATGCTCCTAAATAATCAATGGATCAACGAACAAATTAAAACAGAGATCAAACAATATATGGAGACAAATGACAACAACAACACAGAGCTGCAACTTCTGTGGGACGCAGCAAAGGCAGTTCTAAGAGGAAAGTATATTGCAATCCAGGCCTATTTAAAGAAGGAAGAACCATCCCAATGAATAGTCTAAAGGCACAATTACTGAAATTGGAAAAAGAAGAGCAAATGAGGCCCAAAGTCACCAGAAGGAGGCACATAATAAAAATCAGAGAAGAAATAAATAAAATTGAGAAGAATAAAACAATAGAAAAAAATCAATGAAACCAAGAGCTGCTTCTTTGAAAAAATCAACAAAATAGATAAACCCCTAGCCAGACTTATTAAGAGAAAAAGAGAATCTACACACATAAACAGAATCAGAAATGAGAAAGGAAAAATGACGATGGACCCCACAGAAATACAAAGAATTATAACAAAATACTATGAAAATCTACATGCTAACAGGCTGGAAAACCAAAAAAAAATGGACAACTTCTTAGAAAAATACAACCTTCCAAGATTGACCAAGGAAGAAACAGAAAACCTAAACAGACCAATTACCAGGAAAGAAATTGAATCAGTAATCAAAAAACGACCCAAGAACAAAACCCCCGGACCAGATGGATTCACCTCTGAATTTTACCAGACATATAGAGAAAAAATAATACCCACTCTCCTTAAAGTTTTCCAAAAATTAGAAGAAGAGGGAATACTTCCAAACTGATCCTATGAAGGCAGCATCACTCTAATACCAAAACCAGGCAAACACCTCACCAAAAAAGAAAATTACAGACCAATATCCCTGATGAACATAGATGCAAAAATTGTCAAGAAAATATTAGGAAACCGAATTCAAAAATACATGAAGATATAGTCCCACTTGTTCATTTTTGCTTTTGTTGCCCTTGCCTGGGGAGATATGTTCATGAAGAAGTCGCTCATGTTTATGTCCAAGAGATTTTTGCCTATGTTTTTTTCTAAGAGTTTTACGGTTTCATGACTTACATTCAAATTAGTTCAACCATTGTGGAAAGCAGTATGGAGGTTCCTCAAAAAACTCGAAATAGAACTACTATTTGACCCAGGAATTCCACTTCTAGGAATTTACCCTAAGACTGCAGCAGTCCAGTTTGAAAAAGACATATGCACCCCTATGTTTATAGCAGCACTATTTACAATAGCCAAGAAATGGAAGCAGCCTAAGTGTCCATCAGTAGATGAATGGATAAAGAAGATGTGGTACATATACACAATGGAATATTATTCAGCCATAAGATGAAAACAAATCCTACCATTTGCAACAACATGGATGGAGCTAGAGGGTATTATGCTCAGTGAAATAAGCCAAGCCGAAAAAGACAAGTATCAAATGATTTCACTCATATGTGGAGTATAAGAACAAAGAAAAAATACTGAAGGAACAAAACAGCAGCAGACTCACAGAACCCAAGAGCGGACTAATAGTTACCAAAGGGAAAGGGACTGGGGAAGATGGGTGGGAAGGGAGGGACAAGGGGGAAAAAGTGGCATTACGATTAGCAGACATAATGTTGGGGGGGTAAGGGGAGGGCTGTAGAACTCAGAGAAGACAT
Source organism: Smutsia gigantea (assembly GCA_032199065.1). NCBI lineage: Eukaryota > Metazoa > Chordata > Mammalia > Pholidota > Manidae > Smutsia > Smutsia gigantea. Next base: position 9,472 of record JAVSCE010009841.1, read on the forward strand.
GTAGTGATTCTATAGCATCTCACTACGCTGATGGACAGTGACTGTAATGGGGTAGGTGGGGGGACCTGATGAAGTAGGGAGTTTAGTAACCATAATGTTGCACATGTAACTGTAGATTAATGATACCAAAATAAAAAAGTCATATGATCATGTAAATAAGACACAGAAAATCCATTTCACAAAATTTATCCTTTCATGATAAAAATGAATCAAGTGTAGAAGAAATGTTTTTCAACATTATAAAGGCCTGTAAGTCTACATAACACCATACTGAATGGTGAAACCTTGAAAGCTTTTCCTCCTGTATCAGAAATGTAAGGATGCCCACTCTCACCTCTTCTATTCAACTCAATAGTGGAAATCCTTGTCAGACCAATTAGGTAAGAAAAATAAATGTGTCTGAGTCAGAAAGGAAGAAGCACAATTATCTCTTTGTAGACTACATGATACTTTATGTAGAATAGCTGAAAGATTTCGCAAAAACATTGTTAGAACTAACAAATTCAGTAAAGTTGCAGGATAAAAAAATCAACATACAAAAATCAGTTGCATTTATATATAACAATGCACTATGTGTAAAATAAATTGAAGACATGAATTTCATTTACAGTAGCATCAAATAAAATACTTCCGAACCCGGGGGAAGAGTTGGGGTGAGGGTGTGGGGAGCATTAAGAGAATCAAAGTATAAAGGGACACAGAGTTCTCAATATAAGTTGGTTAGGGGGATGGTAGTAATACAGCATAGACAATGATTCTGTAACATCTTCCTATGTTGACAGTAACTTCACTCGTTGGGCTGAGTATTTAATAATATGGGTAACTATTGATCCACTGTGTTGTATACTTGAAACCAATATGAGTGTGTGTATATTAAATATACTTTGACAACAAAAGAATCGAAAATAGCCAATCTCAATCTGTTTCATGCAGATTGATTCTATTTAAACAACATTCTTGAAATGGCAAAATTATTGAAATAGAGAAAGATTTATAGTTGCCAGACATTAAGGAGGCTGGGGTGGAAGGGAAGTGGCTGTAAAAAGGCAATTAACATAAAGGATCCTTGTGGTAATGGAAATGTTCTGTTTTGATTATATTAGTGCAAATATCCTAGTTGTCATACTATACCATATATTTGCAAGATATTACCATCAGGAGAAACAGAGAGAATAGTGCACCTGGGACTGCTCTCTTCTATCTTTGCAACTTTCTGTAAAAGTATAATTATTTCAAAATAAATAGTGATTCTCAGTGAAAAACTATTTAACCAAGGGTGTGAAAAATCTGTACAATGAAAACTATAAAATATTGATGAAAAAAATTGAAGATACAAATAATTGGGAATATACCCCATGGTTATGATAGAAATAATTACTGTGAAAATGTCTATACTATTTAAAGTGATATACAATGGGATCCTCATCAAAATCCAATGGCTTTTTTCATAGAAAGAGAAAATATAATCCTCAAATTCACATGGAATCACAAAAGACCCTGAGCAGCCTAAGCAACCTCAAGAAAGAAGGACAAAGTGGGAGACATCACTTCATGTTTTTGAACTATATTACAAAGCTACATTAAATGAAACAGTGTGGTACTGGCATAAATACAGACACATAGATCAAAGATTCAACATAGAGCCCAACAATAAATTCATGCTTATATATTCAGCTGATCTCTGACAAGGGCACCAAGAATACGCAATAGGTAAAGAGCTGTCTGTTCAATAAATAGTGCTGGGAAACTGTATATCCATATGTAAGAAAATGAAATTGGATCCTCATCTTACACCAATACAAAAATTGAATCAAAAAGGATTAAATATATAAATATAATAACTAAAACCATCAAATTCCTATATGAAAACAGGAAAAATATCCTTGACCTTGTTCTTGGCAGGGACTTTTTGGATATGACACCAAAGCATAGGCAATGAAAGCTAACAAAAAATCAAACAGAAAATCTCTATAGCAATGATAGAATCAACACAATGAAAAGGCAACCTATAGAATGGGAGAAAATATTTGCAAACCAGAAATCTTTCATGGTTTAGTATCCAAAATATATGTACAAGTCAATAACAAGCAAACAAACAAAGAAACGATCTGATTATAAAATGGGTAGAGGACCTGAGTGTATAGTTTCCCAGAAAAAACATACAAATGGCCAAGTAGATGGTAAGATTCTCAATGTCACTAATATTCAAGGAAATACAAATTAAAACTACAAATGATATAACTTCACATGTATTAGCATGTCTTCTACAAAAAAGACAAGAGATAAGTGTTCATGAGGACAGGAGGAAACCTTTGTACACTGTTGGAATGGGATAGCCATTATGGACAACAGTGTGAATATTCCTTCAAAAAATAAAAAATAGGACTACAATACAATCCAGCAATCCATACTGTGTATATACAGAAAGGAAATGAAACCACTGTCTCTAAGAGACATCTGCACTCCTATATTCATTGCACAGCAATTCACATAGCCAAGATATGTGTAAATCAACAGATGAATGGATAAAGAAAATGTATATATACAAAATTAAATGTTATTCAACCATAAAAAAGAAGGAAATCCTGGAATTTACAGTAATGTGGAGGGCATTGTGCTAAGTGAAATAAACCAGACAGAGAAAGACAAATAATGTATGATCTCATTTATATGAAAATCTAAAAATGTTGAGCTTACAGAGAGTAGAATGGTGGTTATTAGGTGCAGGAGGGGAGGGGAAATAGGGAGGTGTTTGTTGAAGATTACAAACTTTCATTTACAAGGTGAATAAGTTGTGGGGATATAATGTACAGCATGGTGTCTATAGTTAATAATACAGGAGTGTATAATTGAAATTTGCTAAGAGAGTACATCTTCAGTGTTCTCAAAACACAAAAAGTGTAAAAACAAGAAATCTATGTGAGGCAATGTATGTGTGAATTAACATAATGGTGGTACTAAATTCTGGCCCATATGCAGGAAAAAGGCAGGCAATAGAAACTATCACTGAGCAAGTACAGATGTCAGGGTTACTAGACAATGTTTTAAATCAGCTATTTTAAACATGTTCAAAGAACTACAAGAAAACATTTCTAAAGAACAAAAGGAAAATATAAGTATGGTGTCTTACCAAATATATATTATTAATAGAAATATAGAAATTGTAAAAAAAAATCCAAATTCTGAAGTTGAAAAGGACACGTGAAAAAAATCCATTAGAGGTATTCATAGCAGATTTCAACTAGCAAAATAAAAGAACAGTGAATTTGATATGTCAAGTAAAATTAGCATGAGGAGCAGAAATTGAAAAGAATGAAGAAAAACCAATAGAGACTAAGAAACTGGGGTACATCAAGTGTACCATCATTCACATAAAAGAAAGTCCCAGAAGGAGAGGAGAAAGGGAAGAATCAGAAATAATAATTTGAAGAAAGAATGGCCAAAAATTATCTGATGAAAAATTTTCACACTTAAAAAGATCAATGAAATCCAACTTGGATAAAAAGACCCACACCTAGACACAGTGTAATCAAATGTTCAAAAGTCAGAGACAAAAAGAGAATCCTGGGTATCACAAGAGAGTAGTTATCATGTACAAGGTATACTCAATAAGAATAACAGGTACTTCTGATTAGAAATGGAGCCAGAAGGCAGTGGGAGACAAACTCAAAAGTACTGAAGAAACAAGGAAACAGACTGTGAACCATAAATTCTATATCCGGGAAAATTATCTTTTAAAAATTAGGAGAAAAAACAAGACTTCCGGGAAGATGGCGGTGTGAGCAGGGCGGCAGAAATCTCCTCCCAACACTATATTTATCTACGAAAACACAGAAAATACATCTATTCCTAAAAGAGAGACAAGAATACACAGGAAAGCGCACAGCGTGCAGCTACACCCGAGAGGACTCGGCACCCCAAGAGGCGGGTAAGATACGGAGCCGCGACCCGGCGGGACCCGAGCCCTCCCCCACCCCAGCGCACCTGCGGGAGGAGAGGATTCAGAGCCGGGAGGGAGGGGAAGCGCACCCCGCGAAGTAGCTAGCCCCGGGGATCCGCGCGGGGAGCGCTGACCCACATTGCGCAGTGCAGCGAAGATTGGAGAGACAGAGGGGCAGGATCTGAGCGGGGAACGCGCCAGGGTGCTTGCAGCCGGCTCCCGGGAAGGAAAAAAAAAGTGCGCGCTTTCCTCAGCGGTCTTAAAGAGACAGGAGCCCAGCGGAGGAGCCGGATCGCCCCAGCACACCCAGCCCAGCAGGCTGGGAGTCCTGGGGAGTTTCAGACGCCTTAGCTGGTGACTGAGGAAGCGTAGCCATACTTACCACTTCTCACTGAGATCAACAGCCTCCTATTCGTTCCCACCCCTGCCAGAGCGATAAAGGGCCCTGCGGAGCGGCACAGTCACAGCTGTGGAATAGTGGGGCAATAGCGCCACCTAGAGCATTCCCACAGAATCTACGTCCGGTGGGCATTTTTTTGTTTGTTTTGTTTTGTTTTGTTTTTGTTTTTTCTTTTCTTTTTTTTCTTTTTTTTTCTTTCTTTCTTTTTTTCTTCTTTTTTCCTTTTTTCTCTTTTTTTTCTTCTCTTTTTAAAGTCTTAAAGAGCCCAGCTGACATACGTGGCAACTATCAGTGACCAAATTATACAGCCATGAAAAGACAGAGGAATATGGTTCAGACCAAAATCAACCAGACAACCCCAGAGAGGGAGTCTGAAGGGATGGAAATGCACAGCCTCCCTGACAAAGAATTTAGAATAAAAGTCATAACCATGCTGATGGACCTACAGAGAAATGTGCAAGAGCTGAGGGAGGAAGTGAGGGAACTGAAGAAAGACAATATAGAAATCAGACAAGCGATCGACGGGCATAACAGCAGAATGGATGAGATGCGAGAGACTGTTAATGGAATAGAAAACAGAGAACAGGAGTACAGAGCAGCTGAGGCAGAGAGAGATAAAAGGATTTCTAGGAATGAAAGAATATTAAGAGAACTGTGTGACCAATCCAAACGGAACAATATTCGCATTATAGGAGTACCAGAGGAAGAAGAGAGAGAAAAGGGATAGAAAGTGTCTTTGAAGAAATAATTGCTGAAAACTTTCCCTCGCTGGGGAAGGAAGTAGTCTTGCAGTCCACCGAAGCTCATAGATCTCCCAACACAAGGGACCCAAGGAAGACAACACCAAGACACATAATAATTAAGATGGCACAGATCAAAGATAAAGACAGAGTATTAAAGGCAGCTAGAGAGAGAAAAAAGATCACCTACAAAGGAAAACCCATCAGACTATCATCAGACTTCTCAACAGAAACCTTACAGGCCAGAAGAGAATGGCATGATATATTTAACGTAATGAAACAGAAGGGCCTCGAACCAAGAATATTGTATCCAGCACGATTATCATTTAAATATGATGGAGGGATTAAACAATTTCCAGATAAACGAAAGTTAAGAGAATTTGCGTCTCATAAACCACCACTACAGGATATCTTAAATGGACTGCTCTAGATGGAAGCACACCTAAGGCTAAAAAGATGTCACCAGAGGGAAAAAAAATCATACCAAAGAAAGCAGACCATCCAAATAACAACTAAAGGCAAAGAATAAAACACCTATTATAGAAAGAATGGAGGAGGAGGAATAAGAAGGGAGAGAAAGAAAGAAACATCAGACTGTGTTTACAATAACTTAACAAGAAAGTTAAGTTAGATTGTTAGATAGTAAAGAAGCAACCCTTGAACCCTTGGTAACCACGAATCTAAAGCCAGCAATGGCAATAAGTACATACCTATCAATAATCACCCTAAATGTAAATGGACTGAATGCACCAATCAAAGACACAGAGTAACAGAATGGATGAAAAAAGCAAGACCCATCTATATGCTGCCTACAAAACTCACCTCAAATCCAAAGATATACACAGACTAAAAGTGAAGGGATGGAAAAAGATATTTCATGCAAACAACAAAGAGAAAAAAGCAGGTGTTGCAGTACTTGTATCAGACAAAATAGACTTCAAAACGAAGAAAGTAGCAAAAGATAAAGAAGGACATTACATAATGATAAAGGGGTCAGTCCAACAAGAAGATATAACCATTATAAATATATATGCACCCAACACAGGAGCGCCAGCATATGTGAGACAAATACTAACAGAATTAAAGGAGGAAATAGACAGCAATGCATTCATCTTAGGAGACTTCAACACACCACTCACTCCAGAGGACAGATCAACCAGACAGAAAATAAGTAAAGACACAGAGGCACTGAACAACACACTAGAACAGATGGACCTAACAGACATCTACAGAACTCTACACCCAAAAGCAACAGGATACACATTCTTCTCAAGTGCACATGGAACATTTTCCAGAATAGACCACATACTAGGCCACAAAAAGAACCTCAGTAATTTCAAAAATATTGAAATCCTACCAACCAACTTCTCAGATCACCAAGGTATAAAACTAGAAATAAATTTTAGAAAGAAATCAAAAAAGGCTCACAAATACATGGAGACTTAACAACACTCTCCTAATTAATCAATGGGTTAACGAACAAATCAAAACAGAAATCAAAGAATATATGGAGACTAATGACAACAACAACACAAAGCCACAACTTCTGTGGGACGCAGCAAAGGCAGGTCTAAGAGGAAAGTATATTGCAATCCAGGCCTATTTAAAGAAGGAAGAACATTCCCAAATGAATAGTCTAAAGACACAATTACTGAAATTGAAAAAAGAAGAACAAATGAGGCCCAAAGTCACCAGAAGGAGGGACATAATAAAGATTAGAGAAGAAATAAATAAAATTGAGAAGAATAAAACAATAGAAAAAATCAATAAAACCAAGAGCTGGTTCTTTGAAAAAATAAACAAAATAGATAAACCCCTAGCCAGACTCATTAAGAGGAAAAGAGAATCTGCACACATAAACACAATCAGACATGAGAAAGGAAAAATCACGACAGACCCCACAGAAATACAAAGAATCATAAGAGAATATTATGAGAATCTATATGCTAACAAGCTGGAAAACATAGAAGAAATGGACAACTTCTTAGAAAATACAACCTTCCAAGACTGACCAAGCAAGAAACAGAAAAACTAAACAGACCAATCACCAGTGACGAAATCGAATTGGTAATCAAAAAACTACCCAAGAACAAAACCCCTGGGCCTGATGGATTCACCTCTGAATTCTACCAGACATATAGAGAAGAAATAACACCCATTCTCCTTAAAGTTTTCCAAAAAATAGAAGAGGAGGGAATACTTCCAAACTCATTCTATGAAGCCAGCATCACTCTAATACCAAAACCGGGCAAAGACCTCACCAAAAAGAAAATTACAGACCAATATCCCTGATGAACGTAGATGCAAAAATACTCAACAAAATATTAGCAAATCGAATTCAAAATACATCAAGAGGATCATACACCATGATCAAGTGGGATTCATCCCAGGGATGCAAGGATGGTACAACATTCGAAAATCCATCAACATCATCCACCACATCAACAAAAAGAAGAACAAAAACCACATGATCATCTCCATAGCTGCTGAAAAAGCATTTGACAAAATTCAGCATCCATTCATGATTAAAACTCTCAACAAAATGGGTAAGAGGGCAAGTACCTCAACATCATAAAGGCTATATGACAAACCCACAGCTAACATCATACTTAACGGCGAGACGCTGAAAGCTTTTCATCTAAGATCGGGAACAAGACAAGGATGCCCACTCTCTCCACTGTTATTCAACATAGTACTGGAGGTCCTAGCCACAGCAATCAGACAAAACAAAGACATACAAGGCATCCAGATTGGTAAAGAAGAAGTCAAATTGTCACTATTTGCAGATGACATGATACTGTACATAAAAAACCCTAAAGATTCCATTCCAAAACTACTAGAACTAATATCTGAATTCAGCAAAGTTGCAGGATACAAAATTAACACACAGAAATCTGTTGCTTTCCTATACACTAATGATGAACTAACAGAAAGAGAAATCAGAAAAACAATTCCATTCACAATTGCATCAAAAAGAATAAAGTACCTAGGAATAAACCTAACGAAGGAAGTGAAAGACCTGTACTCTGAAAACTACAAGACACTCCTAAGAGAAATTAAAGAGGACACTAACAAATGGAAAAGCATCCCATGCTCTTGGCTAGGAAGAATAAATATTGTCAAAATGGCTATACTACCTAAAGCAATGTACAGATTCAATGCAATCCCTATCAAACTACCAACAGCTTTCTTCAATGAACTGGAACAAATAATTCTAAAATTCATATGGAACCACAAAAGACCCCCGAATAGCCAAAGCAATCCTGAGAAGGAGGAATAAAACAGGGGGAATTACACTCCCTGACTTCAAGCTCTACTACAAAGCCACAGTAATCAAGACAATTTGGTATTGGCACAAAAACAGACCCACAGACCAGTGGAACAGAATAGAAAATCCAAACATTAACCCAAACATATACAGTCAATTAATATTTGATAAAAGTGCCTTGGATATACAATGGGGAGATGACAGCCTCTTCAGCAGCTGGTGTTGGAAAAACTGGACAGCTACATGTAAGAGAATGAAACTGGACTACTGTCTAGCCCCATACACAAAGGTAAACTCAAGGTGGATCAAAGACCTGAATGTAAGTCATGAAACCATAAAACTCTTAGAAAAAAACATAGGCAAAAATCTCTTGGACATAAACATGAGCAACTTCTTCATGAACATATCTCCCCGGGCAAGGGAAACAAAAGCAAAAATGAACAAGTGGGACTATATCAAGCTGAAAAGCTTCTGTACAGCAAAGGACACCATCAGTAGAACAAAAAGACATCCTACAGTATGGGAGAATATATTCATAAAAAACGTATCTGATAAAGGGTTGACATCCAAAATACATAAAGAACTTATGCACCTTAACAAACAGAAAGCAAATAATCCAATTAAGAAATGGGCAGAGGACATGAATAGACACTTCTCCAAAGAAGAAATTCAGATGGCCAACAGGCACATGAAAAGATGCTCCACATCGCTAATCATCAGAGAAATGCAGATTAAAACCACAATGAGATATCACCTCACACCAGTGAGGATGGCCAACATCCAAAACACAAACAACAACAAATGTTGGCGAGGATGTGGAGAAAAGGGAACCCTCCTACACTGCTGGTGGGACTGCAAATTAGTTCAACCATTGTGGAAAGCAGTATGGAGGTTCCTCAAAAAACTCAAAATAGAAATACCATTTGACCCAGGAATTCCACTCCTAGGAATTTACCCTAAGAATGCAGCAGCCCAATTTGAAAAGGACAGATGCACCCCTATGTTTATTGCAGCACTATTTACAATAGCCAAGAAATGGAAGCAACCTAAGTGTCCATCAGTAGATGAATGGATAAATAAGATGTGGTACATATACACAATGGAATATTATTCAGCCATAAGAAGAAAACAAATCCTACCATTTGCAACAACATGGATGGAGCTAGAGGGTATTATGCTCAGTGAAATAAGCCAAGCCGAAAAAGACAAGTATCAAATGATTTCACTCATATGTGGAGTATAAGAACAAAGAAAAAAACTGAAGGAACAAAACAGCAGCAGACTCACAGAACCCAAGAACGGACTAATAGTTACCAAAGGGAAAGGGACTGGGGAAAATGGGCGGGAAGGGAGGGATAAGAGGGAAAAAGGGGCATTACGATTAGCAGATATAATGTTGATGGGGCATGGGGAGGGCAGTACAACTCAGAGAAGACAAGTAGTGATTCTATAGCATCTCACTACGCTGATGGACAGTGACTGTAATGGGGTTGGTGGGGGGGACCTGATGAAGGGGTAGTTTAATAATCGTAATATTGCACATGTAATTGTTAAATTAATGATAATAAAATAAATTATATTTAAAAAAAAATTAGGAGAAATGAAGAAATTCCTAAATACCTGAAACAATTTGTCATTAGCAGACCCACTCTATTACAAATACTAAAGGAGTCTTTTATGCTAAAAAAGGACACTAAATAGTAGCTTGAATACACTTGAAAATGTAGGTGTACTGATAAAGTAACTAAATAGGAAAATATAAAAGCCAATATGTATGAATTTTGGTTCATAATTATTTTATTTCTGTTGAATTTAAAAGACAACTGCATAATTCAATAAAGATAAAATTAGGTTGATGGACCCACAATGTACAAAGATGTAATTTGTATGTGAAAACAAATTATATCAGAAGGAATCATAGTTAAAGCAAAATTTCATATATTATTGTAAACAAATTGGTGTTAATGTGAAGTAGACTTCTATAAGTTAAGATATTCATTGTAATACCCAGAACAATCTCTAGGAAAATAACTAAAATATATAGAAAAGAGAGAACAAGTAGTCAGAGGAAGGTGGCAGAATAGGAGGTCACTTTGATAACCTCACATATCCACACTGTGGAAGTGACTATACAAAATACAACTACATCTGAAAATTGCATAACAGAATGTATATACCTGGAAAAGAAGAAAATATGAAAAAGACTTTGGGTAAGAAGAAAATGGTAAAGGGGCAGAGTCACAGTTGATTGGGATCGAAACCCTTCTCCCATACCAGCCCACAAAAAGAAGAGAGAGGAATAAACACTCAGGAACCTGGTACAACCTGGCCCTGAGGATCTGCACTGGGAAGAGGAGTCCCCATTGTATTGGGCTTTGACTATTAATGAGGTTGGACACTAAGGTAAATTGGAGTGCTATGGGAGAATGAGTCTAGTTTCACATATGGAGGAACGGAGTACTCTGCTGATCCCTCTGAGACCCAACACAGAGACAGCATCTTGAAAGATTTGCTACTCTTGGGAGATGTGCTGGGGGTGGGATGAGTCCTAAGGGAGCTCTCTCCAGAGGAGAAAGGGTGGGCAGATAACACATTTCCAGCCTTCCCTCAGCCCAACTTGCCAGATGCCTGTGGAAAACAACTATGGGATGTTCACGCTGGTTCAGTCTCAGTATTTCCCTGCAGAACAGCTTCACCAAACATGTTCAGCCCAGTGATAATTGATAGTCAGCCATTGCTAACACCCGGGCAGAGGGTGACCTTACCTATTATGCATCACAGTAGAAATGACAGACATCACTCAAAGGGCACACAGAGGCTAGCAGTGGGGATCTGCCATTACTGCAGACAGGCAGAAATGTGGGCCTGGCCCACAGCCCACCAACAGCAGCTACTGTTCTGCCACATCCGAAAACAGGATTCTGGTGAGCAGGGGTTTTGCAATTCATGACAGCATAGGATACATACTACACAAAGGCACTACTTTCGAGACCAGGAGGCACAGCTGATCTATCTAATACAAAGGATGAAACACAGAGACCCAGACAAAATGAGGGTCATAAATATCTTCTAAACAACAGAACAAGACAAAACATTGAAAAAGTGCTAAAATAAACAGGGATAAGCCATCTATCTAATAAAGAATTCAAAATTCACTGAATTGAGCTAAAGAATTGACAATCTCAGTGAGAACTTCAGTGAAGATATAAATATAAAATATAAAAAATAATGGCTCAGTGTTGAGGAACCCAATAGCCGAAATGAAAAATAATTTAGAGGAAATGAATAGGTGCCTAGAGGATGCAGAAAAATGGATCAGTTAGCTGGAAGATGGTAGTGGAATGTAACCAAGCTGAGAAACAGAGAAAAAAGAATTTGTAAAAATGAGAAGATGCTGAGAGTTTTGCAACAACTGCAAATGAAACAGTATTTGCATAATATGGTGCCAGAAGGAGAAGAGAGGCAATACTTTATTGTTTTTAAGCATACAACATAGTGATTCAACAGTTATCTACATTATTAAATGCTCACCCCAGTAAGTGGTTTCTGTCTCTTAATATAGATATTAAAGTATTATTGCCTATATTCTCTATAACGTACTTTAATTTCATCCCTTGAATAACTTATACTATAACTGAGATTTTTGTGCCACTTTATCCTCTTCACCTATTTCATCCATTCACCCCAACCTTTTCCCCATGATAACAACCATTCTTTTCTCTGTGTCTGAGTCTATTTGTTTTGCTTGTTTTGTTGTGTTTTGTATTTTCAGACTCCATGTATAAGTGAAATCATATGGTATTTGTATTTATTTGCCTGGCTAATCTCACTTAGGTTAATACTCACTAGATCCACCCGTGTTGTTGGAAAAGGCAAAATTCCATTATTTTTAATGGCCAAGTGATATTCTACTCCATTAGAATAAAGACATCTTCTATACCATTCATCTATTATTGGAAACTTTTGCTGCTTCCATATCTTGGCTAATGTAACTAATATGGCAATAAACATAGGAGATCATGTATCTTTTCAAATAAGTGGGTTTTTTTTTTTCAGGGGAATTCACAGAAGTGTAAATGCTGGGTTGTATGGTATTTTTATTTTTTGGTTTCTTTTTTTGAGGAACCTCCATACTGTTTTCCACAGTAGCAGAGCCAATTTACATTCCACCAACAGTGTAAGAGGTTTCCTTTTTACCCACATCCCTGCCAACATTTGTTAATTCTTGTCTTTTGGAAAATAGCCATTCTGACTGATAGCTAATGGTTTTGATTTGCATTTCCTTGATGATAAGTAATGTGAAGAATCTTTTCATGTGCCAGTTGGCAATCTATCTGTATGTCTTTGGGGAAATGTTTATTCATATCCTCTGCTATTTTTGATTTGGGTTATTTTTCTTTTTATGGTGTTGAGTTGTAGGTGTTTTCTATATAGTTTGGATATTCACCCCTTATCAGATATGTCATTTGTGAATATATTCTACCAAAGTATAAGTTGCAATTTCATTTTGTTGATCATTTCCTTTGCTGTGCAGAAGCTTTTTAGTTTGATGTAGTCCCACTTGTTCATTTTTGAGTATGTTGCTCTTACCTGGGGAGACATATTCAGAAAAATTTACATATATGGACAGATCATCTGAACAGAAAATCAATAAGGAAACAGTAGCATTGAATGTCTTTTTCTCATTTTATATCTTGTCTCCTTTGTCATATATTAATAGACTATATATGTGTCAGCTTACATCTGGGCTCTCTATTCTGTTCCATTGACCTAGGGGGTCTCTTCTTGTGTAAGTACCATACTGTTTTGAGTACTGTAATTTTATAGTATAGCTTGAAGTCAGTGAGCATAATAAACCAAGTTTGTTCTTTTACAAGACCTCTTTGGCTATTTGGGGAGGTTTCTGCTTCCATGTAAATTTTAGTAAAATTTGCTCTATTTCTTTAAAAAACCACATGAGCTATATATTCTTTTTTTAGCAAATGTACATCATAGTGGTTCAACAGTGCCCCTCCCCCTCGCATTCCCCTCCCCCTTGGTAAGCACTAGTCACTTCTTAGTGTCTGTTAGTCTACTGCTATTTTGCTCCATCTGTTTTGCTTTGTTTTTAAATTCCACAAATAAGTGAAATCACGGTATTTGTCTTTCTCCACCTAGCTATTTCACTGAGCATAATACCCTCTAGATCCATCCATGTCGTTGCAAATGGCAGGATGTCTTTTCTTTTTATGACTGAATAGTGTATATGTTCCATTGAGCATATGTACCACATCTTCTTTATGCATTCATCTATTGATGGACACTTAGATTGCTTCCATATCTTGTCTATTGCAAACAGTAAGGAGATAAACATATCTTTTCAAATCAGGGATTTTGTTTTCTTCAGGTATATTCCTAGTATTGGTATTACTGGATCAAATGTTATTTCTATTTTTAATTTTTTGATGAACCTCCATACTGCTTTCCACACTGATTGTAACAATTTGCAGTTCCACCAACAGTGTAGGACGGTTCCTATTCTCCACATCCTCAACAGCATTTGTTGTTTCCGGTCTTTTTGATAGTGTCCATTCCAACTGGTGTGACATAATATCTCATTATGCTTTTGATTTGCGTTTCCCTGATGATTAGCAATGTGGAGCATCTTTTCATGTATGTGTTGGCCACCTGTATTTCTTCTTTAGAGATATGTTTGCTCAGGGCCTCTGCCAATTTTTAAATGTGTTATTTGTTCTTTTGGTGTTGAGGTGTATGTGTTCTTTATATATTTTGGATATTAATCCCTTATTGAATAAATAATTTACAAATATATTCTCCCACACTGTAAGTTGCCTCTTTGTTCTGCTGATGGTGTTGTTCACTCTACAGAACCTTTTAGTTTGAAGTAGTCCAAATTGTTCATTTTCTATTTTGTTTCCATTGCCCAATGAGATATGTCCAGGAAAAAAATCACTTATGCTTATATTCAAGAAATTCCTGCCTGTATTTTCTCATAAGAATTTTATGGTTTCAGGTCTTACATTCAGGTATTTGATCACTTTTGAGTTTACTTTTGTGTATGTAGTTAGACAGTAATCCAGTTTCATTCTTCTGCATTTAGCTGTCTAGTTTTCATAGCACCAGTTATTAAAGAGGCTGTTTTTTCCCATATATTTTCATGGCTATTTTATATTAATTGACCATATATGCATGGATTTATATCTCGGCTTTCTATTCTGTTCCATTGACCTATGGGTCTGTTCTTGGGCCAGAATCAAATTGTTTTGATTACTGTGGCATTATAGTATAGCTTGAAGTCAGAGAATATAATCCTCCCAAATTTGTTCTTCTTTCTCAAGATTGCTTTGGCAGTTTGGATCTTTTGTGCTTCAGTATGAATTTTAGAACTGTTTGTTCTAGTTCATTGAAAAACACTGTTGGTTTTTTGATAGGGATTGCATTAAATCTGTCAATTGCTTCAGACAGGATGGCAATTTTGAAAATACTAATTCTTCCTCTCCATGAGCATGGGATACATTTCCATTTATTTGAGTCTTCTTCAATTTCTCTCATGAGTATCTCATAGTTTTCTTATTACAGGATTTTCATCTTCTGGGTTAGGTTTATTCCTAGGTATTTTACTCATTTTTGATGACACTGTAAATGGGATATTTTCCTGATTTCTCTTTATGCTATTTCATTGTTAATATATAAGTACACAACAGATGGATGTGAATTAATTTCACAGCCCACAATTTTTCTGAATCCAGTTATTTGTTCTAATAGTTTTTTGTGGAGTCTTTAGGGTTTTCTTTGTATAACATAAAAGTCATAAGCATGCTAATGGGGCTACAGAGAAATATTCAAGAGCTAAGGGATGAATTCAAGAGAGAGATAACTGAAATGAAACAAACAATGGAGGTATTTAAAAGCAGATTAGATGAGGTAGAGGAGATTGTAAATGGAATAGAAATTAGAGAACAGAATAAAGAGAAGCTGTGGCAGAGAGAGAAAAAAGGATCTCTAGGAATGAAAGAATATTAAGAGAACTGTGTGACGAATCCAATGGAAGAATATTCGCATTGTAGGGATGCCAGAAGAAGAAGAAAGAGAAAAAGGGATAGAAAGTGTCTTTGAAGAAATAATTGCTGAAAACTTCCCCAGTCTGGGGAAGAAAATAGTCTCTCAGGCCATGGAAGTCCACAGATCTCCCAACACAAGTGACCCAAGGAAAACAACACCAAGACATATAATTAAAATGGCAAAGATCAAGGACAAGGACAGAGCATTAAAAGCAGCCAGAGAGAGGAAAAAAAATCATCTACAAAGGAAAACCCATCAGGCTGTCATCTGACTTCTCAGCAGAAACCTTACAGGCCAGAAGGGAGAGGCATGATATATTCAAAGAAAAGAAACAGAAGGGACTTGAACCAAGAAAACTCTATTCAGCAAGATTATCATTTAGATTTGAAGGAGGGATTAAACAATTCCCAGATAAGCAAAAGTTGAGGGAATTTACCTCCACAAAGAATCTCTATACTGTATTTTAAAGGCACTGCTCTAGTTGGAAGTTTACCTAAGGCTAAATAGCTATCACCAGAGAAAATAACACCACAGCAAAGGAAGTATACCAGTTAAATACTAACCAAATGCTAAATTAAACCAGCTACCCACAAAGTCAGTTAAGTGAAACACAAAAAGAACAGAAAATGACACCTAACATATAAAGAGTGGAGGAAGAAGAAAAAGAAGGGTGGGGGAGAATCTTCAGATTGTCTTTAGAAAGCATAATAAATGTTAAGATAGACTGCTAGATAGTAAAGAAGCTGCCCTTGAACCTTTGGTAACCGAGAATAGAAAGCCTGCAATGGCAATAAGTACATATCTATTGATAATAACCCTAAATGTAAATGGAATGAATGCATCAATCAAAATATATAGTTAAAGAATGGATAAAAAAATCAAGACCCATCTATATGCTGCCATATGAGACTCACTCCAAACCCAAAGACATACACAGACTACAATTGAAAGGATGGAAAAAGGTGTATCATGCAAATAATAGGGAGAAAATAGCAGGTGTTGCAGTACTTGTATCAGATAAAATAGACGTCAAAACAAAGAAAATAACAAGAGACAAAGAAGGACATTACATAATGATAAGGCGATCAGTTCCACAAGAAGATATAACCATTACAAATATCTACACACCCAAATATGTACAACAAATATTAACAGAATTATAGGGGGAAATAGAAAGCAATGCATTCATTTTAGGAGACTTCAACACTCCACTCACTCTGAAGCACAGATCAACCAGACAGAAAATAAGTAAAGACAAAGAGGCACTGAACAACACACTAGAACAGATGGACCTAACAGACGTATACAGAACTCTACACCCAGCAGGATACACATTCTTTTCAAGTGCACATGGACCATTTTCCAGAATAGACCACCAACTAGGCCACAAAAAGAACCTCAGTAAATTCAAAAATATTGAAATTCTACCAACCAACTTCTCAGATCACAAAGGTATAAAACTAGATATAAATATTAGAAAGAAATAAAAAAGGCTCACAAATACATGGAGACTTAACAACATTCTCCTAAATAATCAATGGGTCAATGACCAAATTAAAACAGAGATCAAAGAATATATGGAGACTAATGACAACAACAACACAAAGCCACAACTTCTGTGGGATGCAGCAAAGGCAGTTCTAAGAGGAAAGTATATTGCAATCCAGGCCTATATAAGAAGGAATAACCATCCCAAATGAATAGCCTAAGACACAATTAAGGAAATTGGAAAAAGAAGAGCAAATGAGGCCCAAAGTCAGCAGGAGGAGGGACATAATAAAGATCAGAGAAGAAATAAATAAAATTGAGAAAAAAAAACAATAGAAAAAATCAATGAAACCAAGAGTTGGTTCTTTGAAAAAATCAACAAAATAGATAAACCCCTAGGCAGACTTATTATGAGAAAAAGAGAATCTACACATATAAACAGAATCAGAAATGAGAAAGGAAAAATCATGACGGATCCCACAGAAATATAAAGAATTATAAGAGAATGCTATGAGAATCTATATGCTAACAAGCTGGAAAGCCTAGAAGAAATGGACAACTTCTTAGAAAACTACAACCTTCCAAGATTGACGAAGCAAGAAACAGAAAAACTAAACAGACAAATCACCAGCAACGAAATTGAATCAGTAATCAACAAACTACCAAGAACAAAACCCTCGGGCCAGATGGACTCACCTCTGAAATCTACCAGATGTATAGAGAAGAAATAATACCGATTCTCCTTAAAGTTTTCCAAAAAATAGAAGAGAAGGGAATACTTCCAAACTCATTCTATGAAGCCAGCATCCCTCTAGTAGCAAGACCAGGAAAGACCTCAGCAAAAAAGAAAATTATAGACCAATATCCCTGATTAACGTAGATGCAAAAATACTCAACAAAATATTAGCAAACTGAATTCAAAAATACATCAAGAGGATCATACATCATGATCAAGTGGGATTCATCTCAGTGATGCAAGGATGACACAACATTCAACAACCCATCAACATCATCCACCACATCAACAAGAAGAAGAACAAAAACCACATGATCATCTCCATAGGTGCTGAAACAGCATTTGAGAAAATTCAACATCCATTCATGATTAAAACTCTCAACAAAATCGGTATAGAGGGCAAATACCTCAAAATAATAAAGGCCATATATGACAAACCCACAGTTAACATCATACATAACAGCGAGAAGCTGAAAGCTTTTCATCTAAGATCGGGAACAAGACAGGGATGCACACTCTCTCCACTGTTATTCAACATAGCACTGGAGGTCCTAGCTATGGTAATCAGACAAAACAAAGAAATACAAAGCATCCAGACTGGTAAAGAAGAAGTCAAATTGTCACTATTTGCAGATGACATGATATTATACATAAAAAACCCTAAAGTCTCCACTCCAAAATTATTAGAGCTAATATCTGAATTCAGAAAGTTGCAGGATACAAAATTAACACACAGAAATCGGTTGCTTTACTATACACTAATGGTGAGCTAACAAAAAGAGAAATCAGAAAAACAATTCCATTGACAATCACATCAAAAAGAATAAAATACCTAGGAACAAACCTAACGAAGGAAGTGAAAGACCTATACCCTGAAAACTACAAGACACTCTTAAGAGAAATTAAAGAGGACACTAACAAATGGAAATTCATCCCATGCTCTTGGCTAGAAAAATATTGTCAAAATAGCTATACTACCTAAAGCAATCTACAGATTCAACGCTATCCCTATAAAATACCAACAGTTTTCTTCAATGAATGGAACAAGTAATTCTAAAATTCATATAGAACCACAAAAGACCCCGAATAGCCAAATCAATACTGAGAAAGAGGAATAAAACAGGGGGAATTATGCTCCCTGACTTCAAGCTCTACTACAAAGCCACAGTAATCAAGACAATTTGGTATTGGCACAAAAACAGACCCACAGACCAGTGGAACAGAATAGAAAACCAAAACATTAACCCAAACATATACAGTCAATTAATATATGATAAAAGTGCCTTGGATATACAATGGGGAGATGACAGCCTCTTCATCAGCTGGTGTTGGAAAAACTGGACAGCTACATGTAAGAGAATGAAACTGGACTACTGTCTAACCCCATACACAAAAGTAAACTCAAAATGGATCAAAGACCTGAATATAAGTTATGAAACCATAAACCTCTTAGAAAAAAACAAAGGCAAAAATCTCTTGGATATAAACATGAGTGATTTCTTCATGAACATATCTCCCCGGGCAAGGGAAACAAAAGCAAAAATGAACAAGTGGGACTATATCAAGCTGAAAAGCTTCTGTACAGCAAAGGACACCATCAGTAGAATAAAAAGACATCCTACAGTATGGGAGAATATATTCATAAATGACGTATCCGAGAAGGGGTTGACATCCAAAATATATATAGAAATCATGCACCTCAACAAACAAAATCAAATAATCCAATTAATAAATGGGCAGAGGACATGAACAGACACTTCTTCAAAGAAGAAATTCAGATGGCCAACAGGCATGTGAAAAGATGCTCCACATCACTAATCATCAGAGAAATCCAAATTAAAACCACAATGAGATATCACCTCACACCAGTGAGGATGACCAACATCCAAAACACAAGCAACAACCAATGTTGGTGAGGATGTGGAGGAAAGGGAACCCTCCTACATTGCTGGTGGGAATGCAAATTAGTTCAACCATTGTGGAGAGCAGTATGGAGGTTCCTCAAAAAACTCAAAATAGAAACACCATTTGACCCAGGAATCCCACTCCTAGGAATTTACCCTAAGAATGCAGCAGCCCAGTTTGAAAAAGACACATGCACCCCTATGTTTATTGCAGCACTATTTACAATAGCCAAGAAATGGAAGCAACCTAAGTGTCCATCAGTAGATGAATGGATAAAGAAGATGTGGTACATATACACAATGGAATATTATTCAGCCTTAAGAAGAAAACAAATCCTACCATTTGCAACAACATGGATGGAGCTGGTGGGTATTATGCTCAGTGAAATAAGCCAAGTGGAAAAAGACAAGTATTAAATGATTTCACTCATATGAGGAGCATAAGAGCAAAGAAAAATACTGAAAGAATAAAACAGCAGCAGACTCACAGAACCCAAGAATGGACTAATAGTTTCCAAAGGGAAACAGCCTGGGGAGGATGGGTAGGAAGGTAGGGACAAGGGTAAAAAGGGGCATTTCGACTAAGAGACGTAATGTTGGGGGTAAGGGGAGGGCTGTACAACTCAGAGAAGACAAGTAGTGATTCTATAGCATCTCACTATGATTGCGGACAGTGACTGTAATGGGGTTGGTGGGGGTGCCTGATGAAGTGGGTAGTTTAATAACCATAATATTGCATATGCAATTGTAGATTAATGATACCAAAAAAAAAAAAGAGTGGAGGAAGAAGAAAAAGAAGGGTGGGGGAGAATCTTTAGATTGTCTTTAGAAAGCATAATAAATGTTAAGGTTGACTGCTAGATAATAAAGAAGCTGCCCTTGAACCTTTGGTAACCAAGAATAGAAAGCCTGTAATGGCAAAAAGTACATATATATTGATAATTATGCTAAATGTAAATGGACTGAATGCACCAATTAAAATACATAGTTAAAGAACGGGTAAAAAAGCAAGACCCATCTATATGCTGCCTATAAGAGACTCACTTCAAACCTAAAGACATACACAGACTACAATTGAAAGGATGGAAAAAGGTTTTTCATGCAAATAATAGGGAGAAAATAGGTGGTGTTGCAATACTTGTATCAGATAAAATAAACGTCAAAACAAAGAAAATAAAAAGGGACAAAGAAGGACATTACATAATGATAAGGGGATCAGTTCCACAAGAAGATATAACCATTACAAATGTCTATGCACCCAACATAGGAGCACCCAAATATGTACAACAAATACTAACAGAATTAAAGGGGGAAATAGAATGCAATGCATTCATTTTAGGAGGCTTCAACACACCACTCAATCCAAAGGACAGATCAACTAGACAGAAAATAGGTAAGGAGGCAGAGGCACAGAACAACACACTAGAACAAATGGACCTAACAGATATCTATAGAACACTCCACCTAAAAGCAGCAGGACACTTTCGTCTCAAGTGCACATGGAACATGTTCGAGAATAGACCACATACTAGGCCACAGAAAGAGCCTCAGCAAATTCAAAAAGATTGATATTGTGCCAGCGAATTTCTCAGATCACAAAGGTATGAAAGTAGAAATAAACTGTACAAAGAAAACAGAAAGGCTCACAAACACATGGAGGCTTAAAAACATGCTCCTAAATAATCAATAGATCAATGACCAAATTAAAACAGAGATCAAACAATATATGGAGACAAATGAAAACAACAGCTCAACATCCCAACTTAGGTGTGACACAGTGAAGGCATTTCTAAAAGGAAATCATATAGCAATTTAGGCCTACTTATAGAAGGAAGACCAATAAAAAATGAACAGTCTAAATTCACAATTATTTGAACTGGAAAAAGACGAACAATTGAGGCCCAGAGTCAGTAGAAGGAGGGACATAATACTGAACAGAGAAGAAATAAATAAAATTGAGAACAATAAAACAAAAGAAAAAATTAAGGAAACCAAGAGCTGGTTCTTTGACAAAATAAACAGAATAGAAAAACCTCTAGCCAGACTTTCAAGAATAAAAAGAGAGTGTACACACATAAACAGAATCAGAAACAAGAAAGGAAAAATCATGATGGGCACCACAGAAATACAAAGAATCATTAGAGAATACTAAAAAATCTATATGCTAACAAGCTGGATAGCCTAGAAGAAATGGAAAACTTTCTAGAAAAATACAACCTTCCAAGACTGACCAAGGAAGAAACAGAAAATCTAAACAGATCAGTTACCAGCAATGAAATTGAATCAGTAATTAAAAAACTACCCAAGAACAAAATCTCCGGACCAGATGATTCACCACTGAATTTTACCAGAAATTTAGAGAGTACATAATACCCATTCTCCTTAAAGTTTTTCAAAAAATAGAAGAGGAGGGAATACTTCCAAACTCATTCTATGAGGCCAGCATCACTCTAATACCCAAACCAGGCAAAGACCCCCCAAAAAAAGAAAATTACAGACCAATATCCCTGATGAACATAGATGCAAAAATACTCAACAAAATATTAGCAAACTGAATTCAAAAATACATCAAGATTATCATACACCATGATCAAGTGGGATTCATCTCAGGGATGCAGGGATGGTGCAACATTCAAAAATCATCAACATCATCTACTACTTCAATAAAAATAAGGGCAAAAATCACATGACTATCTAAATAGATGCTAAAAAAGCATTTGACAAAGCTCAACATCTATTCATTATAAAAACT
>JAVSCE010009842.1:0-20224 GCA_032199065.1 Smutsia gigantea
AGGGGGCACCAGGCTCTGGTGCAATGCTGTCCAACAGAAATACAATGCACACCACAAATTGAGTTAAAAATTTTTGAGTAGCTACATTAAAAAGATTAAAGAAGCAGGTGAAATTAATTTTAATGATATATTCTATTTAACTCAGTATGTCCAAAATAATATTCAACATGTAATTGATATAAAAATTATTTTTATTTTACTTCTTTTTTTGTACTGACTTTGAAATCAGTGTCTTTACACGGTCAGCACACGTCAGTGGGGATCCTCCATGTTCGTAGAGCCCAGTAGCCACGTGGAGCTGGTGAGTACTGTTTTGGGGCAGTGCAGGTCTAATCGCTCAGAGCTGGGGCGCAGGAGGTCACTGGCAGGGCTCTGCCACCCACAGGTCGCTTCATGTCTCTGAGCCTCACTTTCTGCCTCTTGAACATGACCCAGCCATGACCCAGAGTACTCAGCGTGTAGTAGCCCTTTTCATTCTCACAGCACTGGTTACCTGATGATGATGGTCATCAGCGCCCTGATCCTATTAAAGAAAAAACTGGGGCTCAGAGAGGTTAAGTAACTGACCCACGGTCACACAGCTTAACCAGGCAGAGTCAGGATTTGAACCCAACTCTTTGAGACTCTAGAGCCTTTGCTCTTGACCATCCTGCCTTTCTTTCTCTCCTTTCTGACTCATTTCATCCAGAGTAGAGTATCCTTTTGATGCTGGAAGTAACTTCTTTGCTGCCATTCGTTCCTTACAGTCTGTGGCTATAGAAGGACGGGAGAAGAAATGTCTTTACTTTGGTGTCCTGGGCAATCCTCCTTGTTGAACCCTCTGCTCTCTGGGAGTTCACCTTTCTCTGTCGTTCAGTCAGTGATACACCCCTGCCCCTGGCCGTACTGGTCACGACACAGTTTCTTTGGCATCCTTCACACTCCTGAGGAGGCAGGCACCCTTGTTAAGGAGAATGCGGGGATCACCGTAGGTCTCTTAGCTGTGCCCAAGCTACCTCTCAGCAGGGACGCCTCTGCAGCTGGTGATCTGCTGTTCAGCATCTCCCTAGCTGCAGGTTCCTGTGATCTCCCCTGGTCATGTTCGCCCTGATTCTGGGGGCTGCTCCTCAGGGAGTGCTCTCTGGTGATTGGGTGGGTCAGCACTGGGGAGCAGGACTGGTCCTGGGGCGGCGACTGTACTGTGGGCATCTCTGCTGAGAGCTGGACCATGCGCGCATAGGCATCATCTGATGTGTCCGGTCAGAGGTCCAGCCTATAGCTTCAGAGGGCAGTAGGGCCAGCTGGGCTTCCTGTGGTCCCCGGCTCCCCACCTGCCCTTTTGTGGCTAATACATTCTCTTCACCCTCACCACTTCCCCAGATGGACAACCAAACACCCTTGCCTGGGAATCCGTGGTAGCATTCTAACACCAAGCCTGTAACCACTTGTGACCGCTAGTTTAGTCTCGACATAGTGTAGATCTTTTTTTTTAATTAACAAACTTTATTTTTTAAGGGACTTGAGGCTTACAGAAAAATTAAGTAGAAAGTGCAGAGAACTCCTATAAACTCCTGTCCCCCTTCCCAAGCTACACTAACATCTTATATTAGTGGGGCACATTTATTGTAACTGATGAATGAATGCTGACGTGATATTATTGACTGAAGCCCATAGTGTACATTGCGGTTCACCCCTCTTGTTTCTCACATCCTGTGGGTTTAGACCGATGTATAATGTCATGCATGCAGTGTTACAGTATCATGCATGTAGTTCCCCTGCTCTAAGAATCCTCTTCATGCCTCCCTCCCCTCACCCCTGCAAAGCGCTGGTCTTTGTACTGTCTCCATAGTTTTGCCTCTTCCAGAACGTCATACAGCTGGAATCATACAGTATGTAGCTAGCTGTTCCTGAGTGGCTTCTTTCATTTAGTAATATGCATTTAAGGTTTCCCATTTCTTTTCCTGGCCTGATGGCCTGGTAGCTCATTTCCTTTTTTTTTTTTTCACTGAATAATATTCTATCGTACGCATATAGCACAGCTAATCTATTCTGCTATTAAAGGACATCGTGGTTGCTTCCAGGTTTTGTCAGGTATGAATAATGCTGCTATAAACCTTTGTGTGTAGGGTTTTTAAAGATATTTTCTTAAACATTTTTTATTGTAGCAAAATATAGACAACATAAAATTCATCATTTTAACCACTTTTAAGCCTAAGTCCACTGGCACTGAGTACATTCACGTTGTGCACCCATCACCGCCATCCACCTCCAGGGCTTTCTCACCTGCAGTTTCACTCCAAAACAGGAGGCTTAGCTGTCTCACTCACCACTGGCCTGTCTCAAGCAAGGGGGCACAGAGACGTGCCTCTGAAAATTCTTGCTGCTCTTGCACTATCAGGTAACTTATTCCTGGAATTCCGAGAGGAGTTGGAGCGAGTCTATAAAGTGTACTGTGCCAGCTACGACCAGGCCCTGCTGCTGGTGGACACCTACTGGAAGGAACCAGAGCTGCGGCGGGAGATCCAGGGCATCGTTAAGGCAGTGGTGTGAGTAAGATGACCAGTGGCCACTCTCCCCTGCTGCCCTTGACCCCGGGGTCAGGGGCTGTTGAGGTCTAACCCCCACCTGGTGCTGCTCTCGCTTCTCCAGGACTGTCCCGGACAGGACAGGCTGCAGGGACCAGCAACGAAGCTTCATACCTTCCTTATTCTCCATCGTGCATTGACTTGAGGTTCTTCTCTGCATCGTCCACAATCTGGGACCTAAGCTGAAAGCAGCCACTGTCTGGATTATTGCCAGTAACTGTGCAAAGGGAAAAAGAGCTCTGGAGGGTCTGATGCTGGAAATTAAATGCTCCAGTCCAGAAGTGATACCATTTGCTTTTCATAATTGATGAGCCATAACTAATCACATGGCTTTGTCCAGCTACCAGGAGGCCAGGGTGTGCTATCCTGCCATGTATCCAGAGTTAGAAAAGCAGAAACATTGGTGAACAGCCCTTAGGAATACCGTAGGACAGTAGGAAGGGTAGTGGGATGGTGGGAACCATGTGCGGTAAGCAACAGTAGCAGGAAGCAGGTTTGTATCGCCTGGGGAGGCCTCTCTATAGATAGCTGACATCCTGCCCCATGGAACAGGACCAGACTGCTCTGGGTGGCCTCACAGCCCAGAGCTGGCACCATGGGTGGAAGCCCCAGGTAGAGATAATGTAGAGAACAAAAGTTTAAAAATTAAAGCTGTTAACGGGCATGATAATTACATGGTTCAAAAGCTTTAAAACATCCAAATTTATACAGTAAAAAAATCTTCCCAATCCTTCCTCCACTCAATTACTACTCCCAAAGTTAAGGTACCCACCCTTAAATTACTTATGTATCTTTGCAGAGTTCCTTTATGCATATACAAATGCAAATATAAACCCTTATATTCCCACCTTTTTAATGAACGTTTGTATTTCTTCTCACGTACACTATGTCCTGGAGGTCTTTTCCTTTCAGTACCTATGTGTATAATCCCTTCAACAGCTGCATAATCTTCCACCATGGGGCTGTTGTGTCCACAGTGTAACTGGTCTCTATTAATAGACATTGGTTTGTTTCTATTCTTCTGATACTACAGATAATGCTATAGTAATTACTCATGAACATAAGTCATTTTGCTCGGGCTCAAGTATATCTGTAAGGTAAATTTCTAGACATGGAATTGCTAGGTCAGAGAAGCATGAATTCTGATAATATTGCAGTTTCCCTCTGTAAAGGCTATACCAATTTCTATTCCCGTGAGCAACACATTAGAGTGTCTGTTTCCGCACAGCTGCTCCAGGAAAGTGTTAAATAAACTTCAGAACATTTGCCACTGAGATAGGTGAAAAATGGCATCTCAGTAAGGTTTTGTTTTGAATTTATCTTCTTATCATTAAAGTTGATCACTTTCTTGTACATTTAGTCACTTGTATGTCCCTACGTGTCAATCCTTCTGCTGCTTTTCTGTCTTAAAAAGGCTGTATCTTCCCCAATGACGAGCTCACTGAATGGAGGTAGATGAAGGTTGTTTTCTGGAAATCAGAATAATATAGGAGAAATAGAGGTTATTATTTATTTTTTTGGTATCATTAATCTACAATTACATGTGCAATATTATGATTATTAAACTACCCCCTTCATCAGGTCCCCCCCACCAACCCCATTACAGTCACTGTCCATCAGCATAGTGAGATGCTATAGAATCACTACTTGTCTTCTCTGAGTTGTACAGCCCTCCCCGTGCCCCCCAATATTACATCTGCTAATCGTAATGCCCCTTTTTCCCCCTTATCCCTCCCTTCCCACCCCTCTTCCCCAATCCCTTTCCCTTTGGTAATTGTTAGTCCATTCTTGGGTTCTGTGAGTCTGCTGCTGTTTTGTTCCTTCAGTTTTTTTCTTTGTTCTTATACTCCACATATGAGTGAAATCATTTGGTACTTGTCTTTTTCTGCCTGGCTTATTTTACTGAGCCTCTAGTTCCATCCATGTTGTTGCAAATGGTAGGATTTGTTTTCTTCTTATGGCTGTATAATATTCCATTGTGTATATGTACCACCTCTTCTTTATCCATTCATCTACTGATGGACACTTAGGTTGCTTCCATTTCTTGGCTATTGTAAATAGTGCTGCGATAAGCATAGGGGTGCAAATGCCTTTTTCAAACTGGGTTGCTGCATTCTTAGGGTAAATTCCCAGGAGTGGTAAATTCCTAGTAGTTTTTTGAGGAATCTTCCATACTGCTTTCCACAGTGGTTGAACTAGTTTACACTCTGACCAGCAGTGTAGGAGGGTTCCCCTTTCTCGACATCCTCGCCAACATTTGTTGTTGTTTGTCTTTTGGATGATGGCAACCCTTACTGGTGTGAGGCGATATCTCATTGTGGTTTTAATTTGCATTTCCCTGATGATTAGCGATGTGGAACATCTTTTCATGTGCCTGTTGGCCATCTGAATTTCTTCTTTGGAGATGTGTCTTTCAGATCCTTTGCTCATTTTTTAATTGGATTATTTGCTTTTTGTTTGTTGAGGTGCGTGAGCTCTTTATATATTTTGGATATCAACTCTTTATTGGATATTTCATTTATGAATATATTCTCCCATACTGTAGGATGCCTTTTTGTTCTATTGATGGTGTCCTTTGCTGTACAAAAGCTTTTTAGTTTGATATAGCCCCACTTGTTCATTTTTGCTTTTGTTTCCCTTGCCCAGGGAGATATGTTCATGAAGAAGATGCTCATGTTTATGTCCAAGAGATTTTTGCCTGTGTTTTTTTCCAAGATGTTCATGGTTTCATGACTTACATTTAGGTCTTTGATCCATTTCGAGTTTACTTTTGTGTGTGGGGTTAGACAAAGATCCAGTTTCATTTTCTTCCATGTACCTGTCCAGTTTTGCAAACACCAGCTGTTGAAGAGGCTGTCATTTCCCCATTGTATATCCATGGCTCCTTTATTGTATATTAATTGACCATATATGTTTAAGTTAATATCTGGACTTTCTGTTCTGTTCCACTGGTCTGTGGGTCTGTTCTTGTGCCAGTACCAAATTGTCTTGATTACTGTGGCTTTGTTAGTAGAGCTTGAAGTTGGGAAGCGAGATCCCCCCTGATTTATTCTTCCTTCTCGGATTGCTTTGGCTATCTGGGGTCTTTTGTCGTTCCATATGAATTTTAGAACTATTTGTTCCAGTTCGTTGAAGAATGCTGTTGGTATTTTGATAGGGATTGCATTTGAATCTGTAGATTGCTTTAGGCAGGAAGGCCATTTTGACAATATTAATTCTTCCTAGCCAAAAGCATGGGATTAGTTTCCATTTGTTAGTGTCCTCTTTAATTTCTCTTAAGAGCGTCTTGTAGTTTTCAGGGTATAGGTCTTTCACTTCCTTGGTGAGGTTTATTCCTAGGTATTTTATTCTTTTTGATGCAACTGTGAATGTAATTGTTTTCCTGATTTCTCTTTCTGCTACTTCATCATTAGTGTAAAGGAAAGCAACAGATTTCTGTGTATTAATATTGTATCCTGCAACATTGCTGAATTCAGATATTAGTTCTGTTAGTTTTGGAGTGCAGTCTTTAGGGTTTTTTATGTACCATATCATGTCATCTGCAAATAGTGACAGTTTACTTCTTTACCAAACTGGTATTTCTTTGTTTTGTCTGATTGCCGTGGCAAGGACCTCCAGTACTATGTTGAATAACAATGAGGAGAGTGGGCATCCCTGTCTTGTTCCTGATCTTAGGTGAAAAGCTTTCAGCTTCTCGCTGTTAAGTATGATGTTGGCTGTGGGTTTGTCATATATGGCCTTTATTATGTTGAGGTACTTGCCCTCTATACCCATTTTGTTGAGAGTTTTTATCATGAATGGATGTTGCTTTTTCAGCATATATGGAGATAATCATGTGGTTTTTGTCCTTTTTTTTGTTGATGTGGTAGATGATGTTGATGGATTTTTGAATGTTGTACCAACCTTGCATCCCTGAAATGAATCCCACTTGATCATGGTGTATGATCCTCTTGAGGTATTTTTTAATTTGGTTTGCTAATATTTTGTTTATTTTTGCATCTATGTTCATCAGGGATATTGGCCTGTAATTTTCTTTTTTGGTGGGGTCTTTGCCTGGTTTTGGTATTAGAGTGATGCTGGCTTCATAGAATGAGTTTGGAAGTATTCCCTCCTCTTCTATTTTTTGTAAAAATTTTAAGGAGAATAGGCATTACGTTTTCTCTATATGTCTAATAAAATTCATCAGTGAATCCATCAGCCACGGGAGTTTTGTTCTTGGGTAGTTTTTTGATTACTGATTCAATTTCGTTGCTGGTCATTAGTTTGTTTAGATTTTCTGTTTCTTCCTTGGTCAGTCTTGGAAGGTTGCATTTTTCCAGGAAGTTGTCCATTTCTTCTAGGTTATCCAGTTTGTTAACATATAGATTTTCATAGTATTCTCTAATAATTCTTTATATTTCTCTGGGGTCCACTGTGATTTTTCCTTTCTCATTTCTGATTCTGTTTATGTGTGTAGATTCTGTTTTTCTCTTAATGAGTCTGGCTAGGGGTTTATCTTTTTTGTTTATTTGCTCAAAGAACCAGCTCTTGGTTTCACTGACTTTTTCTATTGTTTTATTCTTCTCAATTTTATTTATTTCTTCTCTGATCTTTATTATGTCCTTACTTCTGCTGACTCTGGGCCTCATTTGTTCTTCTTTTTCCAGTTTCAAAATTGTGACTTTAGACTATTCATTTGGGATTGTTCTTCCTTCTTTAAATAGGCCTGGATTGCAATATGTTTTCCTCTTAGAACTGCCTTTGCTCAGTCACAGAGAAGTTGGGGCTTTGTGCTGTTGTTATCATTTGTCTCCATGTATTGCTTGATCTCTGTTTCAATTTGGTCATTGATCCATTGATTATTTAGGAGCATGTTGGTAAGCCTCCATGTGTTTGTGAACCTTTTTGTTTTCTTTGTACAATTTATTTCTAGTTTTATACCTTTGTGATCTGAGAAGTTGGTTGGGAGAATTTCAATCTTTTTGAATTTACTGAGGCTCTTTTTGTGGCCTAGTATTTGGTCTATTCTGGAAAATGTTCCATGTGCACTTGAGAAGAATGTGTATCCTGCTGCTTTTGGGTGTAGAGTTCTGTAGATGTCTGTTAGGTCCATCTGTTTTAGTGTGTTGTTCAGTGCCTCTGTGTCCTTACTTATTTTCTGTCTGGTTGATCTGTGTGTATCAGCTGGGAGAACAATGTCCCTTCCTGCCTGCTGGTCACC
The DNA here is from genome assembly GCA_032199065.1 of Smutsia gigantea. Taxonomy (NCBI): domain Eukaryota; kingdom Metazoa; phylum Chordata; class Mammalia; order Pholidota; family Manidae; genus Smutsia; species Smutsia gigantea. The sequence goes on from JAVSCE010009842.1 coordinate 7,765, forward strand.
TTGCCCTTCTCCACTGCCTGTGTTGGTTACCTGCATACCAGGAGCAGTCTCTGGGATAATCCCTGAGCTGCCATGGCAGGGAAGCCCTCGGGATAGCCTAGCGCCTTGTGGGGGATCGCAGCCATGCGGGGTGTGTTCTCCTGTGAGAGTGGTGCCCCTTTGTGCCTTCTGGACCTTGCTTTGGCTTCAGCTTCCTGTGCTGTTTACCCACACACTGGGAGCAATCTCTGGGATACTCCCCTGAGCTGCCGTGGGCGGGGCAGCCCTTGGGATAGCATTGCACCCTGTGGGGCATCACAGTCGCGCCGGGTGTGTTCTCCTGTGAGAACAGCGCCCCTTCACTCCTTCCAGATCTTGCTCCCGGTTCCTCTGTCTTTGCCGGCAGCTGCATGCCAGGGGCAGCCTCTGGGTCTATCCTGGTGGGCTGCGCGCTGGGAGGAGACTCTGTGTGGTTGCTGTGGGTGGGGCTGCTCCGCAGCTGTGGCGGGTCAGCCAGTTTTCTTGCAGTGCTGGCCAGAGGGGATGAATGGCCGGCTTCTTATTGCTGTGAGGTGCTTCTGGGCTGGGTTACACCCATGGGCATTAAGGCACCTGAAGTTCCTTAAGATTCCCAGCCTGCTGGGCTGAGTGTGCTGGGACGATTTTGTCCAGCTGATAAGCCCTTGTCCCTTTAAGACTTTTAAAAAGCACCCGCTTTTCTTTTGTCCCTGGGGAGCCGGTCTGGGAGCCCTCTCGCAGCCTTCGTGTCGGATTTTGCTTTTCCGTTCCTCTTATAGAGCACCATGCAATGTGTGTCTGTGCTCTCAGTGCAGGTTACTAGAGCTGGTTATTTAGCAGTCCTGTACTTCCACTCTCTCCACTCTCATTCTTTTCCTCCTGCCAGTGAGCAGGGGTCGGGGGCGTGCTCGGGTCTCGCCGGGTTATGGCTTTGTGTCTTACCCTTTTTGTGAGATGCCGAGTTCTCACAGATGTAGATGTAGCCTGGCTGTTGTACTGTATCTTCTGATCTCTCTTTTAGGAGTAGTTGTATTTGTTGTATTTTCAAACATATATATGGTTTGGGGAGGATATTTCCGCCACCCTGCTCATGCTGCCATCTTGAGTCCCTCCTGTTATTATTATTATTGATTCAGCCAGCTTAGACCTTCCCTTTGCACCAAGGGAAAGTGTTGATTTAGTCTTTGAAGATGACATTATCTCATGTGAAACCTGCTACCTCTCCTCCATCTCTCCCTTATCTTATCCCCTCAACCTCCTGAAGCCTACTTTTCAAGTACCCATGTCCTAGCACCTTTCTGCCTCCCAAAATACTGTATTCATTTCCAGCTTTGATTCATCCCTTTGTGGCTCTTAAAAACTTAGGCTTATGCAAGTGTCACTAAATCTGTTTCTCCAGGAGTGAGGCAGGTAACAGAAATGAGGGAAGCAAGGTGCCAAATGTGGGACAAAAGGGAGTAGTGGAGACTATGGCAAACTAGAGCCTACAGACCCTGCATAGAGTGCAGCTGCAGCCCAGCCACAGCTGATTGTTGCTGTATCAAGCTTTTGCTAGAAAAAAAACAACCCCAGAACATAATGGCTTACGACAAACATTTATTTAGCTCACACTTCTGCATGCTAGCAATTTAGCTGGGCTCAGTAAGTGATTCATCTGGTCCTGGCAGAACACCTTCGCATGCCTGTGATCAACAGCAGGTCATCATTGCTGATCTTTGCTGGGCCCTCTCATGTGTCTGGGACACTTGAGCTCTGGCCAGACAGTCTCATTGTCCTGCAGGCCAGCTCAGGCTTGTTCATATCATGATCACAGAGCTCAAAGAGAGACAGAGAGAGACAAAGAAAGAGGAAGAAAGTGAGCAAGAGGGGAAGAACAAGGCCTTTGGAGGTTTTAGCTGGGAATTGGTGTGCTGTGCCAGCATCATGGGGAAGAGGAATAGGCCTTCTTGATGAGGTGAGCTTCAGAGTCATGGATGTGTGGCTACAGAGAGTAGAACAATTGCAGCTATTTTTTGCAAACCATCTGCCTTAGTTGCCAAGTAGGAGTGTCAGTCCATGGTGGCCAGACCCTCTGATTTTTCAACAGAAGCCAGAAACTTCGATATAATATTTCCCTAGGTTAAATGTTGGCATCCAGTTCAGGTTAGGGTGTGAGGGTGGGGCCCTGGTTGGCTCACAGGCTGCTGTTAGCCATGTCCTCAGCACTTTCCCAGCCAGGCCAGTCTAGGCTTTCTCATGGGCTCTGGGGCCAGGCTGCCCAGTGGAGGATCCAGCCATGCACCTTACTTACCTTGGCAGAGCCATTTTGTGTAAAGAATGTGGTTTCCTTGTGTGTAAAGTGGGAATAATAACATAATATACGTGTTACATATATATAATATATGCCCCCAGCACTTCATTGGGGCATATATTCATTGTGCATACGTGACACTCTGTACATCCCAGCTATTATGTTGTCTTGGCTAGGCAGGGATTGCATTTCTCTGAGGCCACACTGTACATCTCAGCTCTATTGGTCCCAAAGCCCCCTTTTTATAACAAACATTAGATAAATAAATGTATTATCCTGAGAAACATTCTGGAGATATAGATATTTATCTCCTACCTATATACATAACTGAAAAAAATTAAGCAATATAATGGCTTAACTATAATAAAAAGGAAATCAATTTCTAATATAGTAATATGTATTTCAGTGTGCAAATGCTTGGGTACTGCTACACTAGAAGATATAATGAAGCAATCAGATGCTTGTACCTACTTATAATAAATAAGTTTGGCTTTAAGGAAAGAAGAGTTCGAAGCCCTTCTGTTTAAGAAGTACAGAAAAATTAAATAGCAGAAAATGCGTGTACCTGAGAATAACAACTAGCAATGATAACCAGCTTGTCTATGAGAAGAGAAAAAGGGAAATAACACAGTTGAAGTGGGGATAGCGTTTTGTACTGGGGAGGCAGAGCAAATGAGGAAGTGTGATGTTCTTGCGAATGATCTGGGTCTAATTTATAAAAGGTGGTGTTACAGTCATTCACAGTGTTATGATATGTGACTGCATAGAGTCAGCAGGTCACAAAAATATCTCAGTTTTTGAAGTTGCAGCACATTTTGAGGCACTCATTTGGTCTCTGAATGTTCCAGGGGCCTTTTATGAGGCAGAGGACAATTCTTGCAGGACTGTCTGTAAGTCCAGGGAAAGGAAATTCCGGTGCAAAATACCTCTAAAAACTGAAATCAGTCAAAGGGAGAAATAAAGTTTAAGACTCGTTTATTCGCACAAACTGCAGTCCTGGATTGTCTTTCTCTGCTCTGGAAGAAGCCTGCAAGCAAGCAAGCCAGCCCCCTCCCCTTAACCTCTCAGATTCAGACACGCCCTTGGTTGCCCAGGTAATTACCCACTGATATGGAGATGACCTTCTCTCCACCCTTGAAGATATGCAAATACACTAAAGCCAGGTGAGATATTCTGGAAACGTTAACAATTTTACCCACACTGTCCTTGAAGATTTCTGGCACCCCCCCCCCCATTCCCTCACCAGTGCTGGTGTTGGGGGGAAGTTGGTTCGGAGACCCAGGGAAGTCAGAGTACAAGGTGAGGAAAGAATTTATTACAGTGTGTCAGGGAATGACAACAGAATCATAAAGGAAGTTCATTGAACTGCTACTTAGCATGGGGCACATCCCCTGCTAATTCCTTAAGTGAGTATCACCTGGCGTCCAGTGTCTGCTTGTATCTGCATGGCATGGGAACTGAGTACCTACCACCCCAGGATTTGGGGGAGCCACAGAGCACTGGATGGAGTGAGATTATGTTCTGCGAACTTCTTAGAGGCAGAGGAAGGGAGACTTTCAGGCAGGCTACCAAAGAGCATGCCTGTAAGCTGCAATTCTGTCTGGTCACCCAGGCAATGGTAATTTGCAAGCCCAGATCTGAGCTCTCAGCAGCTCCTCCCTGCTTATCTTAAATAGGACAGAGAGAGTGAAATCCAGAGGATTAGAATGAAAAAGCAAGTAACAAAGACACTTACACTTGAAAAGCACAGAGACAAAACTAGGGTCTGGGGTTTTATAGGCAGTTGAGGATTTTCAAAGGGCTAGGGGTGTGGACTTGTTAAGTGGTCCCAGAATGTTCATCCCTGATGAGTCATTAAGTCTCTTTTCTTAGTAGTCCTCCAGGTAATTCTGCAAAATTAACGTAAGAAATTTACTGCTTATTTCTTCCCAGAATAGCAGCTTCCTGGTCTGGGGGCATATCAATTAAGACCACCTGCCCTGCCCCAGGGTGGGCCAAGTTATTGTTAGTTTACCAAAACAGTGTGTTAAGAATCTTACTTCTTAACTTCCTGGATTTTTAAAAAATGCTGTTTTGGCTTTAAGGTGGAATCTTCCTGTCTTTATTATGCTGCTTATAGCTGGGCCTTTTAGCAGGCTAAAAGTAAATTTTACAGTGGCATGATCTAATTGACACAATGAAGACATGGGTTATGCTGAGATACTTTCTCTTTATCTGGGGAATATTCATCATTCAAGGCCAAGTTACTCCTGACCTTTTGAGCTTTAACTGATTAGCTCATTAACTCTGAGTCTTTTCTGGCTTTCTAGTTTTAACTGGTTAACTGAGTCCTTTTTTGGGGGTTTTACTGACCTCGTTCTCTTTCCACCCAGCTTTTATCTATTTTCCTGCCTAGCATTGGCCCACTAATGCTTTTGTGGCATCACAGAGTGTACAAGTTTGTGAAATGTCCCTGATAAAACCTCTGGTGTAATGTTGCTCCAGGAATGACATTCTTCCTGTCAGCATGGCTTTTGATCTCCTCTTAAAACAATAATCCTGGCTTTCTTTCTCTCTTCTTTTTTTTTAATTAAAGTTTCGTTAATATACAGTCTTATCTTATGTTGGTTTCAAATGTAGATCACAGTGGTTCAGCAGTCCCCGTGATGAACTTACATTGTGATTGTGAATTATTGTGCCCTTTTGATGCCGGGGTTCTTTTTCACGAAGCCGAACGATGAACTTCACAAACACTCAAGGTAGGAGAGCAAGGTACAGGCTTTTATTTAGAAATAAAGTGAGAGGAAAGAGCTCCTGGCTCATGCCAGGAGGGGACAAGAGAGCCCGGGGTAGTGCATTGTCTAGGGGTTTTATAGGCAGTTGAGGATTTTGGAGAACATGAAAAAAGCTTAGGGGTGTGGAGTTATTAAGTGGTCCCTGAATATTTAGAATTAACACAAGCATCTTCCTGCTCTGATGATTTCTTCCTGAGATACCAGCATCTTGGTCTGGGAGCATATCAAACAAGGTGGGCTGAGGTATTGTTTGCTAGAGTAAGTTAAGAATTTCTAACTTCTTAACTTACTGGGTATTAAAATGCAATCTTATCTTTAAGGTGGAATCCTTCTGGCCTTTTACTATGTTGTTTATGCCTGGGCTTACTTGCTAAATTAGTTGCCGAGTTTGCAAAATCACCTCATCTCATCAGATCTGAAGGAGGAAAGACAGCACATAGGCCTGGGCCTTTTAGCATGCTGAAGTGAATCTTACACATGATTATAAATGATTAGCATAATAAAAACATGTACTACTCTTCTTTATTTGGGGAACATTAACTGATCTCACTGAAGAATGACCCTAGAGCTGAATGTTTAACACAGAATTTTGGTAGAGGGTTTCCTTGTGTGTAGTTACATTGGTCTGACTGCAGATATCTTGCCTTGCTTTTTCCGGAGGCCCTCACCCTCCTCTGACTACACCCACGGTCCCTGTCTCACTTTCAGCCCCCCACCCCCTGCACCCACCCCAACTCCTCCCCCTCAGTAACCACTAGTGACTTCTCAGTGTCTATGAGCCTACTTTCTTTTGTTTCTTCCGTTTTGCTTTGCTTTTATATTCCACAAATAAGTGAAATCATATGGTATTTGTCTTTCTCCACCTGGCTTATTTCGCTGAGCATAATACCCTCCAGATCCATCCATGTTGTTGCAAATGGCAGGATTTATTTTCTTTTTATGGCTGAATAATATCCCATTGTGTATATGTACCACATTTTGTTTATCCATTTATTGATGGGCACTTAGGTTGCTAATATCCTGGCTTTCTTATGCTGATGATCATGGGACTTTTCCTGGAACTTGGCAGAGTATAATCAACATACCAATAAATGGTTCTTTCTCAGCTAGTTAGGGTAGGTGATACCATCTAATTAGATTCTTTGTGATTCCAAAATGCATGCTGTCTCCCACCCTTCATTTGGGTGGGTGAGTAGGTGGTACAGTCAGTTTGTTTTGGCTCTTGAGGCAGAGCTTCCTGCCTGAGGGCCTAGGAGATCAGAGGCCTCAGAAGGACCATGCTAAAAATGGTCTAATTGTGCCTGGAGATGAGGCTGCCTTGCAGAAGTGGATGGGTACAAAGTACAAAGCTCCTCCAGTTCCAGAACAATGGCTCAGGCAGTATTTGGAGAAGGCAAATAACCTCCTTTGTTTTCCTTTAATGGCAATATTTGTTTTAAACATAAAAGTAAACTATACTTACTGAGAAAAAGAAAATTCAAGCAATACACAAGTATATATAGGAAAAGGTGAAAGTCCACTCCCCCTTGGTCTCCCACTTCCCCATTTCTCCCCCAATCATTAACATTTTCCATTCAAATTATTTTCTGTATATTTACAGACAGACAGGAAATAGACTCTCCATGGGAAAGTCCAGACATAGAATGGATGGGTGGATGGATAGAAAGGAAGAGATTTTTTAAAGGGGCTCCTACTCTATGTGCTGTTCTAGAACTTGATTTTTCACTTAACCATGGTCATGAATATCTTTTCAGGACAGTATAAATAATTCTACTGTGTTCTTTTGAATGGCTGCATAGAGTTCCTTTCCAGGGCAATTCAGACTATGATTTATTTATCAATTTCCCTATTTATGGATATTTGGCTTGTTTCTAATTTTTTACTTTGGTAAATAGTGTCGCTGAACAACATGCACCTTTATCCTTGCTCACTTGAGTCGATATTTCTGTGGGTAGATTTCTAGAGTAGGATGGATGGAACAAAGGGTTGTACATTTCACAAATTGCCACACTGCTCTCCAAAAAGATGGTCACCATTTGATGCTCCCACCAGGAGAAAGTAAGAGAGCCTATGTCTTCACACTTACCAGTCTATGGGTATTAGCTTTTAGTTTGTCTGGCCTATCTTGAAAGACTGCATAAAAAGTTTCCTCCAAATGACCTTAGAAAGGTTGTAAATATAAGAGGCTGCCATAATTCTGTAGTGACTCCTTGATGATTGTGGAGAAGAGATGTGATCATTTCTTTGAAGACTCCCTGCCCTCTGATTGGTGAGGTGACTGTTGTCCCCATGAGGCAGTTGGCCCTTTTCCAGAGAAATTAAGCCCAGAACACAGTTTTGCAAATATCTGGTGATTGTTTCCACCTCCCCTACACAGGGTCAGCCAAGCACTAGGAAACTCCTGGTGAGAGCAGATGGTCAGCCTACGGGTGTCCTAACAGACAATCCCACCCCCTGCAGCTGATGAGGGTCTCCCACCTCTGCCTATTCTTAGCCTCATGGCTGATCTTTCCTGGACATTTTGGTCTGAAGATTCTCCTTAGGAAGAAGAGCAAGAGACATTGGGACTGTGGAGAGGGGCCAGAGAAGGGTTGTAAGCAGCATTTGTAAGTCTTCTTGGAGGAGGCATGAAAGACATTTAGAATTGAGCAGGTCTGAGGGCTGCTTGCTTTGAACAAGAAAAGATTGGCGGAGCCTCTTCCCAGATGCCATTGACTCGGGCACTCTTTCTGCAAATTCCAAACATCATCAAGAAGGGGACTAGAAATACTCATTCATCAAATAGTGCGTCTGGGAGGGACCTTGACTCTATTAATGCTTATGTTTTACTTTATTTCTTACTCTTTTTAATTAAAATTTAAAAACCTATAGAAAAATAGAAGAATGTAATGCACACTCACTTTCCACCATTTAATTTAACCTAAAAATAAGCAGGGTTAACATTTTGCTGTTTGCTCTATCTATTTTTACGCTAAACTATTTGAAGGAAAACACATATTATGACTTTTTACCCTTAAATACTTTAAATGCATCACTAACCTTTAGTTCCTGTGATTTAAAAAACTTCTCTTTTTTAAAGAAGCAGAACTCTTTTATTAAATGAAATACCATGTGGATGTCCAACATTGTGCTTCTGACATATCCTAGTAGAGATGTCAAGTACGCCGTTGACTTTGAGTCTGGAGCTCTGGACAGAAGTTGGAAGTGGAGATGTGGGTTTCGGGTATGTTTAAAGCCACAGGACTAAATGAGATCAATAAGACAGTGAATGGAGAGGGAGGACAGGAGGCCCAGGGCACTCTGGCATAGGAGAGAGGCCAACAAGGGGGCCAAGAGAGTGGCCTGTGGACTATGAGAAGCAGGATGAAGTGCACCTCTGGGGCCAAAAGAAGAAAAGTGTTTTGAGAAAGGGGTAATAGTGAGACCGGGACCATGAGTGTAGTCAGAGTAGGTAGGGTAAGGGCCTCCGGAAAAAGCAAGGCAGGATATTTGCAGTCAGAGCAATGTAACTACATGCAAGGAAACCTCCTACCAAAACTCTGTGTTAAACATTAAGCTCTAGGGTGAGATCCGTTAATATTCCCCAGATAAAGAAGAGTAGTACATGTTTATATTATGCTAATCATTTGTAATCGTGTAAGATTCACTTTAGCATGCTAAAAGACCCAGGCCTATGTGCTGTCTTTCCTCTTTCATATCTGATGGGGTGATTTTGCAAACTGGGCAACTAATTTAGCATGCAGACCCAGCTGTAAACAACATAGTAAAAGGCAGGAAAGATTCCACCTTAAAGAAGCAAGATTCTTAACTTACTCTTTAGCAAACAGACAATACCTCAGCCCACCTTGGGGGCTGGGCAGGGCACCTTTTGATATGCTCCTAGACCAAGACGCCAGTATGCCAGTATCCCAGAGAGAGATCGGGGTGGGGAATTCCTTGTGGTAAGTTAATTCTGGGTGTTCAGACACCACTTCGCAGGTCCACACCCCTAAGCCTTTTTTCCATGTTCTCGAAAAATCCTCATCTGCCTATAAAATCCCCTAGACAACGCACCACACAGGGCTCTCTTGTCCTTGCCAGGAGCTCTGTCATTTCACTTTATCTCTAAATAAAAGCCTGTACCTGGCTCTCCTACCTTGACTGTTTGCTAAGTTCATTCTTTGACTCTGCAAGCAAGAACCCCGGCATCAGTAGCTGTGTCTGCTGTTAAAAGGTCAAGAGAGCTGAGGGCCGAAAACTGACCACTGGCTTAGTACAGATGGAGAACCAAGGCCCAGTAAAGCGAAAACTAGCAGCACCTGTCTAACATCCAGGCCTCCCAGACTACAGATGAGGAAACTGAGGGCTACAGAGTCCGGGTGCCTTGCCTGAGATCACACAGGGCGTTAAACGGCAGAGCTGGGAGTAGAGCCCAGGCCCTCTGGCGCCCCCAAGGGTGGGCTTTACCTACCTAACACCAGCCTTCTCTCTCAGGCCTCAAGCTGGACCCTCAGGCCTCAGTTTCTTACTGGTAATACCTCTGCAGAGGATTACCAAGTACCCATTGCTGCTACAGAAAATCCTGGAGAACACATTCCCTGATGCCAGGGCCTACCCTGTCCTTCAGAGGGCTGCCTCCGCCCTCCGGGATGTGAACATCAACATCAATGAGTACAAGATGCGCAAGGAAGTGGGTAAGGACTGGGGGACTGAGGGGATACATCAGTGAGAATGCTTCCTGTCACAAAAAGCTCATCTCAAACTGGCTTCACCAATGAATGCAGTTTAGGGCTCATGTAACCGCAAGTCCAGAGATAACGAGGGCTTAGGAAGGGTTTGATCAGGGTGCTGGCTCCATTTCCCTGTAATTCTCATCTCTGCTCTCTACTGGGTGTCAGCTTCATTTTCAGGCTGACCGCCCTCACAGTAGTAAACGCCTGTCACTGTTCCAACGTTCACATTTACATATCACACCCTCCAAAATAAAATAGAGCCTTGTTCTCCTTAGCCACAAAAATTAAATTGGAGCTTCATTCTGATTGGGCCCAGACGGGTTCTCTGCCCTCCTGGAACCAGTCGCCCTGGTTAGGAACATGCCCCGAGCTTGCAGGTGTGGTCTGGGCCGTGACCCCTTCCTTGAACCCATCGCTGTGGCCAGGGCGGTAGGACTGCATGAACTGGCTTCTCCCAGTCAGCACTCACCCCTTGAACTAAAGTGAGATGAATCCCGTCCAAACCTCATGGCTGCTCTACCCTGGAGGAGAGATGAGCACTGAGGAGACAAAGAGCTGTAAATACCTAGTGGTGAGGGGAAGCAGGAAGGGGTGGGAACTCTGCCGCTCAGGTCGTTGAAATAGGGAGGCTTGTAAAATGAGGCAGTGTCCCAGGTAGAGAGAAGCTCAGTTGCACGACTGCGACAGTGTAATGATGGTATGGTTATTGTTTACTAAGGGGTAACTGACACATTTTTCATTCATTACCTTGTTTGAGCCGTGTAGTAGTCCTCTGAAGTCGGCCCCTATTGGGTAAAATGAGAGCCTACTTAGGTCATTTGTTCCAGATCACACAACTGGTAAAGGACAGAACCAGGTTTCAAACTTAGGCCTGCGGTCAGGGGACAGATTCGGGAAAAGGCCCTGAGGCAGGGGTGGGAAGGCGGGGTTCCCAGCCTGGCCTGGCCGGCATGGGTGGAGGACCTCAGGCACATCACCTCTCTCTTGTTTTCTGAGGAAAGCACACTCAGATCTACCACCTGATGTGACGCTCCCAGCAGTGCTGCAAGGCAGCCGGCCTTATTCACAAGTGAGGACACTGAGGCCCAAGACATGGTGCCTTGCCAAAGGCAAGCAGGCAGGAAGCTGGTCGGTCAGGGCTCACACCTCAGTGTGAGGGCAGCTCAGAGCCCTGTGCTTTTCCTGTGACTCACAGTCCTATGGGTGTGACTGGTGCTTGAGAAGAAGGCCCAAGGGGGTGTCTAGCCAGGTGTGCCAGGGATGCTTGCCTTCCTGGGTCAGCTTGGGTCCCCACGCTCTCCCTCTCCTCTGTCGGTGCAGCCTCCAAGTACACCAGGGTGGAGCAGCTGACGCTTCGGGAGCGGCTGGCCCGCATCAACACGCACACCCTCTCCAAAAAGACCACCCGGCTGAGCCAGCTGCTGAAGCAGGAGGCAGGGCTCGTGCCCAGGGTGAGCATGGGCCAGAGGAAGGGCCACGTCCCAGCCGTCCCAAAGGGCAAGGCTGTGCAGTGGGTGGGGCAGGGGACTTAGACTTGTTTCAGAGATAAGGAAACTGAGGCTAAGGGATTAGAATGGCCTCCCAGCATTGCATAGCCAGCAGGAGACAGAATTGGCACCTTGCTTGATTCTGAAGAGCCAAGGTAGGGCTTTCTCCACTGCATGCTGTGCTATACCTTCTGAGTATGTCTTTATGCAGAGAGCTAACCTCTGGGTCTGGGCAAGGAACCAGTCTTGAATAGCTACCAGTAGGAGCTCAGTAGTAGACTGATTACTTACTGTGAACCTGGCGTTGCCTGAGCATACAGTGACACAGGTGTTGCTATTACCCCATTTGGCAGATTAAACAGGCTCAGAGAAGGTAAAACACTTGCCCAAGGTCATGCAGCTAGGAAGCAAGTGGACTAGGATTTATATGTCTGTGTGTCTGATTACAAAACCCTAAAGTGCACTCAGTGCCTGTAACCATCCCACTCAGTTTTGGGGCTGGAGGGACTGGCTCTGCTGGGTGGGGTCTATAGAAAGGTGGGGGCTTGGGCTGCCCATGTGAGATGTAGACTGCCCCCACGTGGATATTCCTGACCCTCACAAGCATAACTACTTGCAGACAGAAAACAAGGAATTCGATGATTTAGAAGAGAGGTTCCACTGGGTGTCACTGTGGGTGACCGAGATGAAGAACAATGTGGCCATTTACCTGGATAATCTGGAGGTGAGGATCCTGCAGTTAATAATGGGTGGGGCAGGCTGGTTTCCCCAGGCAGGTGGGGCCTATCAGACAAGCTGGCAAAGGTACAGCTGCAGGAAAAAAATGGAAGACGTCATCCAGTCACTGGTTGCAAGCCAGAAGAAGGGCCAGGGGCAAGCACTCCTTGTCTGAGTAGGGCAGTGGCTAAGCCTAGTCCCTCAGGAGATGAGGTTCCTACTGGGCAGGGTCAAAATTCACTTGGATCAGAGCCCTGCAGAGGGACCCGGCCAGTCCTGCTCCTAGAGCCCATGACACAATTAGGTGCCTAAAGGGGCCAGGCAGGTAGTAGTGAAGCAAGCAAGTGTATGAGGTTTAATGTCTAACAGGCTGTTAGGAGACTTCAGGAGAGTTAAATATATAAATAGTATTTGGAATTTGAATGACTGAGTGAACAAATCTAAATGGGAGCTATTACATGGCTCGGAAGTGTTGCTGTGGGA
>JAVSCE010009843.1:0-41176 GCA_032199065.1 Smutsia gigantea
GGGACCCGAGCACTCCTCCACCCCAGTGCATCAGTGGGAGGAGAGGATTCAGAGCCGGGAGGGAGTGGAAGTACAGGCCCATGAAATAACCAGCCCCGGTGATCTGCGCTGGGAGCGCTGACACACATCGCGCAGTGTATTGGAGATTGGAGAGACAGAGGGTGCAGGATCTGAGCCTGGGAACGCACTGGGTCCTTGCAGCCAGCTCCCTGGGACAAAAGAAAAGCGCGTGCTTTTTTTTAGTGGTCTTAAAGAGACAGAGGCCCAACGGAGGAACAGGATCATTCCAGCACACTTGGCCCAGCAGGCTGGGAGTCCTGGGGAATTTCGGACCCTTTGGCTGGCAACTTGGAAAAAGTTGCCGCACTGAGACTTCCCAGAGAGATCAACAGTATCCCATTCATTCCCGCCCCGGCCAGAGCTACAAAGGGCCCTGTGGAGCAGCGTGGCCATGGCTGCGGAATAGTGGAGCAACAGCACCACCTACAGCATCCTCACAGAATCTACTCCCGGTGGACATCTTTTTGTTTGTCTGTTTGGGTTTTTTTGGTGTTTTTTTTCTCTTTTCTTTTCTTTCTCTTTTTTTTAAAGTCTTAAAGAGCCCGGCTGACATACGTGGCACCTACCAGCAACCACTTCTATGGCCATGAAAAGACAGAGGAATATGGTACAAACAAAGCTTATCCAGACCCAGACACCAGAGAGGGAGTCTGAAGGGATGGAAATGCACAATCTTCCTGAAAAAGAATTCAGAATAAAAGTCATAACCATACTGATGAATCTACAGAGAAATATGCAAGAGCTGAGGGAGGAAGTGAAGGAAGTGAGGAAAGACAATGCAGAAATGAGACAAGCGATTGACAGGCTTAACAGCAGACTGGAGGAGATGCAAGAGACTGTTAATGGAATAGAAATCAGAGAACAGGAATACAGAGAAGCTGAGGCAGAGAGAGATAAAAGGATCTCTAGGAATGAAAGAATATTAAGAGAACTGTGTGACCAATCCAAATGTAACAATATTCGCATTATAGGAGTACTAGAGGAAGAAGAGAGAGAAAAAGGGATAGAAAGTGTCTTTGAAGAAATAATTGCTGAAAACTTCCCCATGCTGGAGAAGGAAATAGTCTCTCAGTCCACGGAAGCCCACAGATCTCCCAACACAAGGGACCCAAGGAAGACAACACCAAGACACATAATAATTAAAATGGCAAAGATCAAAGATAAGGACAGAGTATTAAAGGCAGCTAGGGAGAGAAAAAAGATCACCTACAAAGGAAACCCCATCAGACTCTCATCAGACTTCTCAACAGAAACCTTACAGGCCAGAAGAGAATGGCATGATATATTTAACGTAATGAAACAGAAGGGCCTTGAACCAAGAATATTGTATCCAGCACGATTATCATTTAAATATGACAGAGGGATTAAACAATTTCCAGATAAGCAAAAGTTGAGAGAGTTTGCCCCCCTACAGGATATCTTAAATGGACTGCTCTAGAGGGAAGCACTCCTAAGGCTAAAAAGATGTCACCAGAGAAAATAAAATCATAGCAAAGAAAGCAGACCATCCAAATACTAACTAAAGGCAAAGAATAAAACACCTAGTATATAAAGAATGGAGGAGGAAGAATAAGAAGGGAGAGAAATAAAGAAACATCAGACTGTGTTTACCATAACTTAAGAAGAAAGTTAAGTTAGATTGTCAGATAGTGAAGGAGCAACCCTTGAAACTTTGGTAACCACAAATCTAAAGCCAGCAATGGCAATAAGTACATATCTATCGGTAATCACCCTAAATGTAAATGGACTTAATGCACCAATCAAAAGACACAGAGTAATAGAATGGATAAAAAGCAAGACCCATCTATATGCTGCTTACAAGAGACTCACCTCAAACCCAAAGTTATACATAGACTAAAAGTGAAAACTAAAAGACCATTAGATGGTTAAACAGTTAAACAGTTAAATGGTTAAAAGGCCATTAAGAATTTATTAACTGCAGTTAGAAAACTGGCCCTGGAACATTCTCTCCAAAACATCCTTTCTGTACCAGCCAGCGTGTCCGCATTCAATACTGTAGTTACTCTGTGGAGACAGCCAGTTGCTCTCTCCTCTTCTCTACTCTGGCTCCCTTCCCATCGGGGTCAAAGCATCTCAGGTTGGCCACAATGCCTCACCACCCCAAGGGGAATGGTATCTGGTAAGGGAGCAAAAAAACCAACCATCCTCTCTTCCCGGGAAAGTCATGCCTGCCCTTTAAAACTAAACTCTTCTCTTCCTTCACTGAAGTGACTATTTCTGAAATGTGGGCATTTCACTTCCTCCTTTAATACTTCTAGGACTTAATTTCTTTTCTTTATTAGAAGTTGCAGGGCTAGTGGATAAAAAGTCCGTAACATAGTATCTGGGGACCCAGACTCTGGTCTCTAATTACAGATGTCATTGGCAAAGGCAAGAGCTATTGCAGGGAGTCTTAAGAAGGAGATGCCTCTGTCTGCATTCTAGATTGATGCTAGTCCTGGTCAGCTGGCCTCTCCACCTCAGGCACCGTGCACAAGAGAGTTTCAGAAAATAGGTTTCTGCTCCGAAGAAACTAGACTGGGAAATCCAGAAGCTGCTGCCACAGGAAGTTTTTAATCAGTTCTTAAATGATTCATGTAATTAGACTATGTTTTCTTTTAAGTGATAATTTCATAGAGTTTTATAGAAACTAGATTCGAGCCGATTCTGTCCGCACTAGAAAGTGACTTTGATGGTTTCAACTGTCATTTAGATTGCTTTAGTGGGTCATATGATTGCATGATTCAGTCATTATTAGTTATTGAAAATACTTGTCCTTAGCAGTGCAGGAAATAAAGTGAAATACAAGGAACTATTCCTGCCCTGTTGACATTTACAATCTATGTGATTTGAAATACAGACATGGACATTTAAAGAAATACGAACAATTTATGAGTAAAATGCTCATCAATGGCATGGAAAATATGAGCAATGGAAAAATAAGGACAAAAGAGGACATGATCTGTACTGTTTGGAGAAAGTGCTGAAGCTGACATTGGGCTTGTTTCACAGCAAAGAAGAGGAAAAAAGATATCCAAATGTATTTATTCTTTTATTTGTAAGTATTTATATGTTAGGCTTTGAGGATTCAGTGGCGAGCAAGATTTACACAATTCCTATTCTCAAAGAATTGGGAAACAGTAAACAAATGCTTGCATACCTGTTAAGAGATAAGAATCTTTCTAAAATGGGATGAATGTCAACATTCATGACTGTTCAACAGAAGCTGAGAAGGTAGATGGGGTGGGGGAAGAAAGACCTTACCTTGTAGACACAGCCTGAGATACGACTGTCCTCGGAGTTCCTGACCGAAGTGCCACCTTGGATTTTAGTTCTTTATTCTAAAGTTGGAAAAAAATGTGCAGAGATCACATAGCTAGCACATGTATCAAGCAATGCTTCTGATCCACACACCACCTCCCATCACTACTTGGCAGTGAGCTTGTGGTTCTCGTCACTCTACGAACATGCAGAGCGTAGCCAGTTGAGAATCACTGTTATCTCTGAAATCACAAACACACCTTGAAAAATGCATAATTTACCAAGAGGTTAACATAGAGTATTCTGCTTTAACCTCTGAAATTCAAAGCTGAACTCTCTCTGTTTAATTTTACAGTATTGTTTATATAGAGAGATGCAAAGAACTTTATGAAATAACTATTAAGGAACCTCATTATTAAAGACACCCACGATATTGACTACGTGGTTTGTCTTTCTTGCACAAAGGCTTATTATAAACTCCAGAAAAATAAGCACCATCTCTTCTTTATGATATGGTTCATGGCATTTTTAGCCTCATTTTCTTATTGAAGCCTCAGTTTCTTCCTCTCTATACTAGTGGGAAATGATACATGACCTTCCTATCATGTATAAGTTGTTGGAAGAAACAAGTATCATATAATCATAACATTTTAAATCTGGAAGCCCTCTCAAAGTTTTGGGAGATAATGCGATAGCTAAAAACAGGGAGAGTAAGAGTTTACGTACTCAGACATGAAGCCTACCACAATGGCTTATTTGTGACCTCATTTAGTCAGCTTCTGTGTACCTAATCACCTCATCAGTATAATAGATATAATCATAGAGTCTTCTTCACAAGTTCTCAAAGGTGATAAAAATATGTATTCAGCCTCCTGGCACAGATTTTAGAACTTAAAGTCAGTTGGTTGTAATTTTCTAGTCCAAGTAACATTTTTATAGCAAGGTCCAAAGAATTTAGGTGGCCAACATCTTTTCCATGGCAGAACTCAGATTCAAAGTCAGGTGGTCCTCCTAAGTCCAGAACTAGTACTTCCTCTACAGCACAGCCAAGCTGGGCTCTCACATCTCACAGATCTGGAAAGTGAGACTTACAGAAGTGAAGCTTCGTGTCCAAAGTTGAGTTACCAGTTGGCAGCACTGGCTGGCCAGAGGTCTTTAAAGGATATACCAGTATAGGAAGGAATGGGACTGGAAGGTAGCTGGGTGGCACAGTGACAGGTGAAGCTGCGGCTTTAAGACCTGGAGGCGCACCAGCTCCATTCTCTATTGGGAAATGAGGGACTTAGAGGGCCACATTGAAGTTCTAAAGGTATTTCCTAAGAGTCCACCTGATGGTTTGGAGGAAGCCAGCCCCAAAGTGTAACTGTTATTGCTACATGCATAATATGTATTTAATATGCATATTAAAGAAATAAGGCAAAATCAAAATGGTTAGGTAACTTGCTTCCAGCAACCCACAGGTGGCCCAGGCAGCAGTGGTACACAAGGGCACCACCGGTCTTGTGCAGGCCTGTCTCACTCCAAATGCCATGCTTCCTTCCCTGCAGGATGTTATTCTGCTGTGACCAGAAGAATTAGCTCAGCCTCCTGTATTACAAATGAGTAAATGGTGAGCCCCAGGAGAGAGAGAGATTCCATGATTTCAAAGAGATTCCAGGTATGATAAATATGAAACAGAAGAAAGCAAACTGTCAGTAACTAATCAACAATTAATCTACCCCAACCATCTAGCGCCACGCATATCTGATTAGTTAGGCCCTGCCATGTCTACAGCACCAAGCCAGAGGCAGGGGGAATATGAGGAGGCACAGAAAGGATGGTTATCTTCCCTTTCAGTACATAGGATGCATAGTATGGTGGATGTGAGAAAACAAACAGGGGAACATTAAAAAATATAAATAATAAATAAATAAAAGCAATTGAGGAGATGCCATAAGGCAGCAGGTAATCATTACATAACAGGTATAAACAGAAAGCAGTGTAAATAGAAAAATTTACATTTTTATACATGAGGAGATTTAGCTGACCTTGAAGACAAAGTGAAATAGCCTAGGTAGGAAAGAAGGGAGAAAGACTAAGGCATCAGTTCTTAAACTGTGATTCTAGGATCATTACTATCAACACAGGAACTTAGAACTACAGATCCTCAATCCCCAGCAATATCTACTGAATCGGAACCCCAGGGTGGACAGATAATGTATTTTAAGCTCACCAGATGTCTCTGATGGCTGCTCAAGTTTGAGAACCCCTGGACGGAAGCAGTGATTTCCAGGGCTGCTTGCAGAGTGGAGTTACCTGGAGAGATTAAAATCTACTAGTGCCTGGGTCCCACTCCCAGGGATCCTGTTTAATTTGGTTGTAGTCTGGGTTCTGGCATTTTCTAAACTCCACAGATAATTCTAATGTGCAGCTAAGAGGAAGAACCACTGGAGTAAAGAAAGCAGAGACAAGATGTACATTTCACCCCTTCTTGCCTGTCAGCATCGATACTGAGTAATAACTAAAAGATGGAGCCAATCTCTTCACACACATCAATCATTTCACTGTGATATCTCATGGGTTAAGCACTTAAGTCTCACCCAGGAAATGAACTTCAGATGTGATAAACTGATATTTAAGATGTTCCTTATATAAAATGGAGATAGATCAAATACACGCTCCCAACAAGTGCAGGCTACATATCTTGGGTCAAGTATACAGCTGAGTAAAACTCCTCTCTATACAGTACTTTAAAAATTATGAAGCAATTTGAAACACAATTATCACGATGACAAGTACTGGAATAAAAATATTCTGTGGCTGGACAGTTACTAGAAGCTATTTGGATGTTTTCTAAAATAAACTCTTAGTTTCTCAAGATGTTGAGTACCAAACTATACAAGAGCATTAGAGATATGATGTTAGACAGTCTTTATTTTCATTTACTTCAACTTCCATGCTTATTTATTTCATCTACTAGATTTAGGTATTTATTTTTAGCTCATGGGCTCTCTTAGTTTCTCCTATAACTAGAACAGCCATATTTATGAGTTTTATTACATCATTACTTTACACAACTATAAATCACTGACCAGAAATGTCTTATCATTATTATGACTCTATCCCAGGATAGTTTACTGAAACAGTTTTCCAAGAGAACCTAATTTTGCATACTTAATCTTCAATCAACACATTCTTGGAGTTAAATTCAATTTTAGGGATGCTGGTAATTATATAAGGTAGGATAATCTTCAAAGTTTAGAAAATGGAGTAATTTCTGAAGATGTATTTCCATATAAGCAGGTCATTAGTGAGGAAGCTAAAAATGTATGAGATATGAGATGAATGTCAGAACTTTCCACTTAGATGATAACAGACATGCAAAGTAAAAAAGAAAAGTAAACAATTTTGGTAGAGTTAGAAATTTTCTGATGATATTTAAAAGAGGTTTAAAAACCTTAAAGTTTTGGTTTCATTTTTAAAGGATAGTTTTATGAGTGAATTTTATTCTCCTTGTGGATGGGGAAAAAACTGCTAGGATAGAAAGAATACCACAGAAAAATGTATTTGTTTCCATAACTCAGAAAACTAGAAAGTGGAAAATAATTATTCAGAGCATCTCTCCCACAAAGCTGTAATTTCTTACGCATAAATGTACATATATACAAACACTCATACACACAGACCCATGCATGTGCACTCACACAATCACACATCATCACACTCAGACACACTCACATGACATTTACAGATAGACATACCCAGCAACAGTGTCACACTGGCACATCATCACACACAAGCACACGACACATTCACACACAGGCTCACAGATACACCGAACACACACACACACACACACTCACATTCACGCAGAAATGCACAACAGATTGTTTCCTTACCTGGGCTTCAAGAATGTTCACCTTTTCCTTGAGATTTTCAATTCGTTTATCTTGTTCTCTTAAGTTATTTTTTAATCCTTCCATCTAAGAATTAAGAAAAACAATTGGAACAATCTTGTCAGACAAGAGAGAATAGTTACTTAAGTCAGAAACTGTACCGGATTCTGTGGTCAAACGATGCTCATCAAATTAAAAAAATTAAATTCCAGAGCATATGCAGACTCAGCGGGCTACAGAAAGTAGCAGAGCAAATGGACACCTGGGGATGAGAGCCAGCAGACAGTACTGTGAAACATTTTCTTCTTCAGAAACCTGTTTAAACCTAATTCAGCAGGAGTGCACCCTGTGGAAAGCAGCTTTGCTCATCCTATGTCTCAGCCATGTCACGTTTCATCCTGCAGCTGCAGAGGCCAGTGGACATGACACAGCCTACTGCCTGGCAGGGGAAGCTCTCTGGGGCAGAGATCTAGCCAACCGGAAGCCCAATGAGGTGAACCTGCTTTGCTTTGGAAGAAAAGCATCTGCCGAGAGGCAGCCTGGAATTGGGAAGGTGGGGCATAGTTCAGAACGGGCCAGGAAGAGAGGAAACACATGATTCTAAGGCCAGTGGGGCCACTGCTAGCTCTGTCTTTTGACTACTGTGGACTCAGTTTTCTCATCTGTAAAATGAGAGTGTGGGATGCCTCCCAAGTCATTCTTGGTTCTCCAGTGCCACAGTTCAATTCCCCGGCCCTTTGGTGAAGTCCTAGCCAAGAAAATGCATGTGCTACCTTTATGTTGGGAAGGCACTTGAGTTATCTGGAAGGACTCCTTTTGGAAACAAATAGTAGGCAGTAAAAAAGATGAATGAAGGTCTCATTTTAAGTCTAAAGTAGGCCCCAAAACCAGATCAACACATATGTTGAAGTACACTGCATGAGTACACAATCCACCATCCAGGTGGCTGCCACCACAATCGTCTTTTCTCTTTACCTGCCTGGATGTCCTTGGAGAAGCGCCAGGCCATAGCCCTGTCCTAACACACCTCCTAAGTCATTTTACTGTTTATGAGTTTAAGAAAACAGATCATTTCTTTCTCAAGAAAGAGCTGAAATCTCCTAACCTACAAAATATTCTAAAGAACAGGGTACATTATCTGGTTCAGAGCACTTTTAAAAAATCACTGATACACTGAAAGAACAGTTTAAATGCAATTTCCCAACTATCTTCATTGAGACCATTAAAGGGGTTGACATACAGAGAAAGAAAGCATTATAAAAACAGAGCCATGTTACATGGCAATACAAAGGGAATGTTGGTAGAAGAATCTGCCTGCTTGCTAAGTCCAGACAAGTCACTTGGATTCAGTCTTCTCACTGTACACACAGCATCTGCTACAGAAACACACTTGATTAGTCTGACCTCTTGGATGACAGTGTGCAGGTTCTGATGTTGGGAGCGAATCACAAACTGCAGATGAGAGATCTGCTCCTGGAGAAGGGAAATCTCCTTTTGAAGACCTTGGCAGCTGGAGATGCAAAGGGAAGAAAAAAGAAAAAGATTTGCTAATGAATTTTACAGCTATACTTTACCACTGTGCTGCCCGGCTCTTCTCACACCCTACACTGCTACTGGGCATCAGTGGGTAAGACGCCCAGGGCCCCACGTGCCACCCAAGATGCACTGAGGATAAACAGCCAGGAAGCAGCTTCTGATTAGCTCAGAAATGACCATATCAATTCATGTTAATAGCTGCTTTCTGGCCCCCTGGGACTCTCTGTCTCCAGCAGGTAGATGAGTAAACTGAGGGTGAAGCACTTACATACTCATCTGTCTTGCCTATGAGCATCTGCAGACCTAGCACCCATCAGAATGTACAGATGCCTATGGGCTAGCGGTGAACATGGGGCCAGAAATGGAGAATTTACGTGCATATCAGAAACCAATTTCGATGATACCGGGTTACTATATATTGTGGATGGCCTATGTTTGTCTTTTTTTTTTTTTTTTTTTTTGCTCCCTACATTTAGTAATTCTACTACCTATAGACAGGGCAAGAAAAAAAGGAGGAAACTGAATTCCGACTATTTTGAGTCCATGTCTACTGTTGTGAAAAAAGGGTAGGTGAGTTTGAATTTAGATTATTCATACTTTCCCAAAGCTCCATTTAGGTAACTGATTATACAGCTTTTGACTATTTCTCTTCTTGCCAATTCTGTTAACGTTATGAGGCCACATGCACTGTGGCAAGATCACCGAACTTGGGAGTTGTGGGGACTTCGGAGTCACACAAGCTTTCTAAGCTTCAGTATAACAGATATAATAATTCCAACATGCACTGCAATTGTAATTCTGATTTTATAGCCTCCATAAATATTACAAAGGTCATGGAGATCCATGTAACACTACAAAATATGATCTCATTAGAAAAAGGAACAAGAGTCTCCATTTTGTCTCAAGGAATGTACAAAATATTGCTTCTCAAACTTAACACACATGGGACAATCTTGTTAAATCAACAGGGACCTTGCTAAAATTCATATTCTGATCCAACAGGCAGGAGCAGAGTTTGAGATTCTGCATTTCCAGCATGCTCCAGTGTTGCCAATGATATTGCTGGTCTATGGACCATGCTTTAAGTGCTTTGAGTAGCACAGCTCTAAACCACTAAGGTTGGTGTCTCAGTAGCTTTTAATATATACATAATATAGTATTTCAGAGCCCAGCAATTTGCAGGGGAACTTGGAATATTTAAGATGGTCTTAATTTTTTGGTGTTACATGACATTTTTTTTCAAGAGTTCATTTTACTGTAGAGAAATTTTCTATAAGACTATAGGAATCCTTGCACAAGTAAAAATAATATATAATGATAGCCATCATGATGTATCCTATGGAACTGAATAATTTATGCTATAAAAATACTGTACAACTGCACAGCATATATGTCACAAAATACTTATAAAATGTAATTCATTATTGTGCATAGCACAAAAAATGGAAACAATCTAAATGTTCATCAATAGAAATCTTACTGATAAAACAAACTATGCTTCATTCATGCCACTTTTATTTTACATATACATATATATCACAGAGATAGACCAACAGACTTGATTGATTCTGCCGAATGTTATAAAAAGGGTGGTCTTTTCAACAAATGGTACTGAGAGCACCGGATAGTCACATAAAAAAAGACAACGAAAATGAATCCTACCCTCATTTTACAATCAAAATAAATTCCATTTCAATTATAAATAAAGCTGGGGATCCAAAAGGCTTTCAAAAGAAAATATAGAAGAGCATCTTCATGAATTTGTCATAAAGATTTTTGGGACTAGAACTCAACACAGCACTGACTACCAAGGGAAAGACTGGTTGAGTCTGGACAAAACTGAAAAACTTCTGGTTATCAAATGAGAGTGAACAGGATAGCCTTAGAATATTGGTCACACAAGTGACTAATACAGACATTGCATCAAGTATATAGAAGGAACATCTACAAATCAATAGGACAGGTACCCCAGCAGAACATCTAGAAAGTGACCTGAAGAGGCATCCCACAAGAAGATGAGTTGAAGACACAAAGACCCAAAGAACACAGAAGGCAAACAGAACTCTGGCCCACAGATGGTGCTAAGATCCAACACTGCTCTGGGAGGGAGGGAAAAGGAAAGAAGGGAAAGGAGGTAAGAGCAGTCAGATGCAGGTCTTCCCTGGGAAATAATGAGAAGGAACTTCGGGTCCTTTGCAGAGGTAGGCTAGCTATGAATAGTGATAAACTGTTCATAAATTCATTAAACATTTTAAAAATAAAAATGTTATAAAAACATTAAAGTGAGTACTCAAAATGGCCTCACTGTCCTATGAAAACCCCAAACTTTCGGTCCAAATGGAAAAAGGGCAGTTTTAGAAGGACAAGGTGGGGTAGATATTATGCTCTCCAAAACAGGAAGCTCAGGAAATGTCCCAGTGCATACCATGAAAGTGTTACCACACAAGTCACTGTAGACAAATAAAAATCTGAAATAGGTCTCAAGATGGAAGAAAAACATTTCTAGAAGCACTCTTGAAAACTCAGCAAGTGCTTTCAGACTTAAAACCTGCATTAATGAACTTGAACAGTGACTAAAGGAGTTGCAGAAAATCTCTCAGGATTGTTCAATAAACATGAAACCTAGTCATCCATTTACTGAAATAAGCTGCCATTTGAGCTCCCTTTTATCTCTGTTAATTATCTTTCAGTTAAAGCACTCAGTCTTAACAAAGAGGTACTAAAGCCAACCAGCAGGAAGGAGGCATAACAAAGGACAGCCTAGGAAGAGAGGCCAAGCCCTTCTAACAAATGTCTGTTTGGGATTCATGCTCTGCCTCTCAGTAACTCAATATAAATATAAAGTAAATGTTGAAATGAAATAGAATCAGAAAACTCTGCTTTGGAAAGATGTAGCAGATGTATTTTTCCTTATTTTTCCCATTAAGTACAACTAAACACGTGGAGATTATATATAAATAAAGAAGACTCTGAAAGGGAGAGACAAGACAGACTACCTCTGGACCTTGGGATCCAAGGAGCAACACAGTAGTGAGTCCCTGGGCTCTCTTTTTACCTCCTATATCCAGTCTTGGAGCTGGAAGAGTCTGCAGCCTAGAAATGCCAATGGAAGCAGACAAAAAAAAAAGCCTCAATTAAAACAGAGGACATCTTTATCCTACCTTTTTGATGAAGGGAACTGAGGATGCTCTCTCAATTCACCACTAAGAGTGAACAGAGTACCATTTCTGGTCTTCTTCCTATTAGATTCCTTATTCAAGAAAGGAAGTCAATCCTATTTTTAACTCACAGAAATGTGAAACCAAATGGCTTTGCCTTTAACTAGTAACATGGGATGACCGTAGAGTAAGTGCTTGGCAAGAGACATACTCTCAATCTCTCTGCTGACCAATGTCTGCTAAAGACTTGGTCAAAGGAAATTTGCATTCATGGAGGATTGTCTCTCCATCCGTTTGTCAGCATACTTTAAAACCTATCTTTGGGTTAACTTGTACCATCAGAGGGTAGCATTTTTGAGCCTTGCCGTATCTCCCCCTGCTCCTTGCTATTATAATGGCTTTAACTGAATTGCTCTCTGGCATCATGCTATCCTGTTTTAATGGATTTTTGAGGTACACCTCCTGCGTTTCCCCAAAGGGCAACTCTAAATAGGCCTGTGTATTTGTCTATGATGTTATAGGGCAAAGGGACAAGTTAGGAAACTGCCTTCTGCTCACAGACACATAGGGGACTGAGGAAACCTATCTGAAAGAAGATTCCAGAGGTCTCCAGAAACGAAAGTCAAATCTCCTCTACAGCAGACTGAGCGCAGGCCTTGCTATGAGAATTCTGGAGCCAAAACTCCCAGTCCTACAACTTCCAAGGAGCCATGTAATCACTTAACTAATTAGAGGCTCAGTTCCTTCCCTGAAAGGTTGATGGAAGGATTACATTAAATAAGGTACCTGGGGTTACTCTATAACAGCAGACCACCATTGATGTGTTGGTTAGTAGTGATGGCAGTAGAAATAAGGAGTCATCCTGGTTTTAATAAGAGCTGATTCTGGGATTCGTTTACATATTATAATGATATATACACATCCATATACAAGGGAAAAAACTGTCATTTTCTTCTGAATTAAAGATGTTCCTCAGAGATGCTTTTTTTCACACTAAAGGATATTTACTTATAACTACTGCTAAGTAAACAGAGATGCTTTTTAATATTAGAAATGCCAAGTTAGAACATTTTGAATCTTTTTATCAAAAGGGCAGAATGAAGCTCATTGCAATTCAGGGAAGACCATCTACATCTAAGGGAAATTTGACCCACATAGCCCTTTCTCTGGGAAGCACCACAGGCTATTCTTTGGGGAAGGGAAGGCCGCCCACAGCATGAGGAGTGGGTACCAGCCAAAGGGCCAGTGGTTGGATGACAACAGAGCAGCTGGTCAACATGATCAATCTGCCTGATACGGGAAGTAGTATTAGGCCAGCTGACTCTTTCCTCTGGAATTGGAAAGGAAAATACCAAGACTATAAACCAGCTGGTGAAAAACGGTGGGGCAAGGTAATGAGTCATACAGGAAGAACAAAGAACAAGAAAAAGTGAAATTGTACCAATACCAATGATGGAATGGGAGCAACAAATTCATCTGGTTTTTAAAATCACATTAAGTGCTTAAGGGTGGCCCTCCTGTCTTCCCTGGAGGTACGTCTTCCTTATGACTGTATCCATTCAATCTTAATCCAACAGAAATCCTCTTATTTGTGGTAGCTTAACCAAGAGTCTACCACTTTAACCAAGAGTCCAACTCATCCTAATTTCCTTTCTTTGTCTCTTAGCAAAGTGAATACCTCTACACACAGCTCAACATGAGTAAGATAACAATTTGTGATACCTAACAATCTATGAAAATTGCATAAGCCTGGCTGTGCGACCACCTTTCTGGAAATACAAAACATCCATTTCCTTCAAGATATTTCTAAAACCTTAAGATCTTTTTGAGACTTCTTTATAACAACTGCTTATATATAATAGAACAGAAAGAATAGGTCAGTTTGGTTTTTAAAGTGGTTACATTTTCTGGCTCAAAGACTGACCAACCCTATTATCAATAAAAAAAATCATTTTTTAAAGGAAAAGCAATTAAACTTAGATTGTCTGGACTCCTAACAGAAGGCACATTGCACCAGCCAACAGTTCTGCTGTATGGAAAAATTCACATTAAGGAAAAAAAAAGGCCAAACTGGAGATTTACTTCAAGTTAAGTTATGAGTATACGTAAGTAATTCCAAAGACTTATGGATGTTTTCCAAGAGCTTCCTTCATTCTCTACAGAGACATACAGTACTACGAAACTCTTTCAGAAAACCACCTTCTGGGGCTATATGCTTGTTCACAGGGAAGAATATGGGGAAGTTCATATTAGCGGTGCCCCGGTGTGTTTCAAATACATATATGCAATTGTCAGGGCCAGCCCAGTTCTGGACTTTAGTCCAATGCACGAATATAAGCCAGACAGAAGGCACGGCATATGAGAGATCAGAAGAAAAAGACGGATAACAGAAAAGAGAAATGCGAGAAAAAAATCAAAAGACTGAGAGGAGTGTTTGAGCAAATATCACCAAATGAGAGTAAGAATTTGTACATTCTGTGGCTCATAACAGTGTTGCTATCCGAAGGAGCAATAGCTCTAGATGGATGAAATAAGACCTTTAAGTGGATTTGGCTTTTAACCATTATATCAAAACATAAAATGACTGTGATAGGTCTAGCATTAGAAGAGAAGAGAGAAGAAAAAAGAAAAGTAAAACTTCAGGAATTTTCTTAGGATATGAGTTATTCCATGATATTCCAGAGACATGTTCTAACAGCAGCTAAGCAGTAAGGTAATTGTGGTGACCATAAATCCATCCCCACTCCCAGCACACTAAGGACTGTGAATTGTGAAAATTTGTAAGTCCAAAGAACTAAGGATGTTTTTCAAAGTAGCTCCTTCATTCTCTGCAAAGTTGGGGAGCACTGCAAAACTATCTTATAATTCCAGCTGTGGGCTGGCCAACTTAATGCCAGCTGTGGTATGGTAGAGACCCATGAACAGAATCAGCAGCATCAAGGGGACTGAGACTCCAACAGCATTGTCTAGGAATGGGGACCGGCAGGGCACAGGCTCATTCACTCTTCAGAATGATTAACCCTCCCACCAGTTTCCCTTTACCCCTGGTAAACTCTGCCCTCTTCCCGACTCCCCTGTGGGTGGGGAGGGAAGCACACAATTAATCCTAAGAAATCGCCCTTCCTCCTGCACTTTCAGGCTTCCTGTTTCCTTGGGGAGGCGGGGCGGACCAGTGGAGAGGAAAGGTAGTAGAAACTGCTTTTACTCAGGAGGTAGATTTGCAAACCTTTTAGTACATGTAGCATTGGATTTGAGTTGCAGCAGCTTGTTTTCCAAAGACAGTTTTTTTTCTAGCAGTGTTCTCTTTTCCTAGGAGAAAATAAAATATGATTTTTGCTTATTTCTGTGCGTGTGTGTGTGTGTGTGTTTGGTAAGGCATTCTTGCAGACTGTTCACAAAGGATACTTCTTGTAATACTAGAAATACGTTTTGAGTTAAAGAGCTCATTTCACATGGCGCTGTTACAGCCTCCGCCAGCGAAGCCTATTGGGCATCCTCCTGTGTGGTTTACCAGTAGCTCAATGACAGCTCAGGACTACTTGTCTTCACTCCCCTCACTCGCTTTTGCTCCTCCTCCAGCCCACTGCTGAAATATACCCTGCTCAGTAAAACATCTCCTGCCTCTCTCCATCACACCCAAAACACAAACTGCTTGCTCACCTCTCGGCATTGGCTCTCCCACCATTACACCTGCTTCTCCTGCATTGGACTGAGTTGTTGGTATCCAAGGATATGTTCTCATTCTCTATTTGTTTGAGTCATGCTTTTGACTTTTTTGAATGTCTCTAAAATGAGGGTAATACTACCTGTATTGAAATGTTGGGATGATGGGAGATAATATATATGAAAGGTTTCCATGCTTTTCTGGCACATATTAGGACCTCAATACATAACATTTTGAAAATGCCAAACACTTCACATCTTATGTGCTTGTTTTTTAAATTTATACTTTTTCAGATTTTTCCTGGAGCATTCTTGTCAGACATAGGAATTGTTCTGGTGTAGCTTTAATTGTGTTCAAATTATTTCTGAGGGATCACAGATAAGCCTTGTAAGCCTATGAGAATACATGATCAACAAAGAACACATCACTGATAAAATATTTGGACTTTGTACGGAGGGAAATGATCGTTTAGTAAACATTCTTCCTAATGGAGTTACTTCCGATTAATGGGCCTTCATAACTAGAGTTCAGGCAGACCTGATGACTGGACCAGTAAATATTCTGCCATGGCCAAAGCTCCAGCATGTAGCCTGGGCTCTTTATACATCCTCTCTGATAACCCAGAAAATCAGACTATACCAGCTAGCACTTCAGGGACAGCGTCTTCTGGAGAGGGAAATAAGTTCACAGCACCTCCCAGTAGGCAATCCCCTCTCTCAAAACCGTACCACTAGGGAGCTCAAGAGTTATTAACCAAGATGGAGTGGACACCAATTTAAATCACTGCCATATGTTAACATCTAAATGATTTAGGAACCATTGATACCATTGTTATCTGGCATCAGAGAAGATAGGGCCATAATGGAAAGGATCTGAACTGGTAATGGAGGACTGTGGAGTAGTTTCTGTTTGTGCGTACTCATTTACAAAATGATAGGGAGGAACTAGGTGCTCTCCAAAGAGCCTTTGAGCTCTAAAATTCTAATAGAGCTAAATCAATGACACTGGAAAACAAATACGATGCAAGAGAATTACAGAGCTAGCAAAAGGACCATATGCCATATTAAAATGCTCTTACTGGGTGTTTCTGCTGTCTTATCACTGTATTTATGGAATTCATTCTCACTGCATTCCTGATTAAAGTGGGACAGATGGTGAAGGTTTTAAGTAATGTGTTCATTACCAGACCTCATACCACTAATGGCTATTTAGAGAAGCAGTGGCTTGTTCAAGTGAGTAGAAAATGAATCCTTCTCCAGGGGCCACCCCGTACCAGGGCAGTATTTATCAGCCTTCACGGTGGATGTTCATTTTTAAATTTTCATTTCCTTTTGCAACTTATGTCTTTTTCCTATTAGTACGAAGTTCTCAGCATCCACCACCTCTCATTCTGATACATACTCCCCACCTGAGAAACCCTTCATCACAGCTTGTAGTCTCAGTATTTCCTTCAACTAAGATGTCGCTAAGCTTTGCTTCTTTGGTTTTATTTATTTGTTTGTTTGCCTTACAAATATAGTATATATTTAAAGCAGAAATGTTTTTTAAAAAACAAACTCCTGCACATTGTCCTTGCACTCAAGGACCCATCTCTCAGAGATTCTAGTAGGTTTCATTCTAGGAAACACTGAACTAGGCTATTCTAGAAGGTTACTGCATGGCCTTGCTTAACCATGGGCACCCTGTCCACTTATGCTGTCACAGGGCTCCAAGAGACAGCCCACAGTTACGGGTTAATATCAAGTCAAAGGCAGGCCATCACTTCCTAAATGTAACTGCCAGGCTCTAAGCCCAATTAACTTAATTCTGAGATACATTCCCCTACCTTCAATAATCAGTCTCCCTAAGAGCCCCTAGCAGAATGAAAGAAGGGAGATCTGGGAAGTGTCTTGAATCCCAGACAGCTCAGGTATCCAACACTGTGATCTCCACATGGAGACCCCACCTGGTTCACTCACAACAGATATCTAGCCTCTAGCACTGCCTGGTACATGGTAGGTACTCAAATATTTGTTGAATAAACAGTCGAGTGAATGTATCCCAGATTTCTGAGACAAACTCACATCTAGTACAGACTTCCTAGGGTTTCTAAGAAATAGAAATTGCATTCCACTGCTCTTTAGCTAATTTTCAGAGCAGACAGCTGGCCACTAACCCTGACCCCATGTTACCAGGTTTGAGGTGATCCAAGTCTAAATTTAAGTGTCAAGCTGGTTAATCAACCTGATTTGCTTCCCAGAATTATCTTCCTTTCTGAAATTCAAACATTCTTTGGGCTATCTCAGTTTGCTAAACTATTTACTACAGGATAACGTCTTACAAAGTATTCATCTAAATGTTACAGCTTGTCATAATTATAAACTGTTGTACCTGGGAAAACCAGCTGCTTGAGGACATTCTAGCCTAGTGATTCTGGCTAAAGTAAAACCCTCAGAGACCCAGTGCCCAATGGACATAGTTGTATATTACTATTACTAAATTCAGTTAAATTTGGGCTTATTTAATTTTTATGACGACCTCATAAGACCTTCATGAAAATTACAAATTCAGCCAAATCCAAAGGGTTATAAATTAGATTCTTGGGAAATATGTAAAAAATTAATCAAAGTTCCTTTGGCAAGAAACCTGAATACTGAAATGGGATGTTTTTGAAGTGATACTTCTAAAATGTCATCACCTCAGGCAGACTCATAAAACAAAATAAGACTGAGAAGAACAGAGGCAAATCATGGAATTAATATAAAATTAAATATAATTTAATTAAAACTAATATATAATAAATATAAAAATTGGGGGGGGCAATATTTATTAGAGGTCAAAGCCTATATTCTTTTTTTTAAGATTTAGTCTTTTTTTAATTGAA
This sequence comes from Smutsia gigantea, assembly GCA_032199065.1. Classification (NCBI taxonomy): domain Eukaryota; kingdom Metazoa; phylum Chordata; class Mammalia; order Pholidota; family Manidae; genus Smutsia; species Smutsia gigantea. Next base: position 18,418 of record JAVSCE010009843.1, read on the forward strand.
GTATTGTTGATACACAATCTTATATTGGTTTCAAGCATACAACACAGTGGTTCAGCAGTTACACACATTATTAAATCCTCACCCCCACTAGTGCAGTTACTGTCAACATAGGAGGATGTTACAGAATCATTGGCTGTGTTCTCCATGCTGTACTACCATCCCCATGACCGACTTATATTATGATTGAGAAATTTTGTGCCCTTTTATTTCCCTCCCCCTCCCGACCCATCCACCCCAGTCCCCCCCCATGGGAGCCACTAGTCACTTCTCAGTGTCTATGAATCAAAGCCTATATTCTTATCTACCCCTCCCAAATTCAGTTTCAGTTTCAAAGATGCCAATTTTCTATTTGTTTTACTATTTAAAAATATCCCTTGGCTTGTCTGGATTTTAAATTCTGAGACACGCAAAATTAAATTTATGTGCTCACCTTTTGTATATATTTGGAGTGCCATCTACTTGGCAGGAATACTGCATGAAACTTACAATGTTTGTTCTCTTATTATTACTCTTTTGAAAGTTCTAATGTCTTTAGCTTGTCATTTGTCAGTGTGAACTATATCTGTCCTAATGCAACCATGGGTTTTTACAAACCTAAAGCAGACTTGGCCAAAAAATGGACACTTCACTGACTGTAAGTCATAAAAATGTTATGATTATAGGGATTCGCTACATTATTCTTAGTAATAGGTGTATTTCATGACCTTTTCCATTGTTTCCATCCACAGCTTCACCTGGTTCCCCTTTCTAAGCCATATATTTATTAGAAAGAGAAAGCACAGTGATGTGATTGCAGTATTTGCAGAGGTAAATCAGTAACAGTGCAGATCATATTAAATGTGTGAGGGAAGAAACTAACATCACTGAATACTTCCTAAAGTCTTAGGAGTTGCAAAGAGTACTCACCTAATGTTATCTTGTTTTAGTGTTATTTTCTTTAATTTTCATCCTGATCCTGTCCCTTTAATTCTCCAAGGTACTTACTCTTTCCATTCTCTGGACAAGGTTCTCCAATTCTGTGATTTGATTATGTTTTTCTTCAAGCTTTTCAGCAACTTGATTCAGATTTTCAACATGTTGTTTCAATATCTGTTCTTTTTCAACTTTGTTAACCTTTGGTCAGAAAAACAGCTGTCAGATTATTGTTTTTATTATACTTGTACAGCTATTACCACCCTCTGTAATTTTCTAAGTAGCCAAAAAAAAATTAATAACTCACACTGGTTTAGAATTATCTTTTGAATTTAGTGTTCCCTTCCAAATAAATCTAATGAACTACAATACTAAATCACAGCAGAATTCATAATATATAAATATTATTCTTGAGTGATTACATTTATTACCATAAAGCATACCACCTGAACTGGGATAAGAAAAGAGACACTAAGAAAAGCAAAATCTTGACTTTTTCTCAAGAAAACTTATCTAGAACAAAAATAAAAATCTTATATTGGTCAGGGAAAAAATGCTTTATTTTTAATCAGAAAGTATCACAAAAGCAGAATCATTATCCCCACAGTATCAGGGGGTTATTTCCTAGGCAGATAGCAGGAGCTGTGTTAGAAGGCCAAAGAAGTCTTCAGCCGGCAGCCCACAGGCCACATTTGGGAGTGTCTCCACTGACTTCTAACTGACATGCACAGACGCATCTGTATTTAATGGAACTTGAGATTTTATGGTATAAAAAAAAGTGTCTGGTTTCCCTTGAAAACACCAGGTGGGATTCCTGCCAGGCAACTCCAGGGTGGGCTGAGTCCCCTTTGCAGCAATGTGTGCCCTCCAGCCCTTGCAGGCCCACCACTCACACAGAGGGTCCACACAAGCCTGCTCACTTTACTGGATTATTATCTTTATCTGCCTCTACATGCACGGGAGTTTGTGACCTACAGCACTACATCCTGAAGCGTGAAAACATGCGAATCTCCTACTGCTCTCCCCTGGGGACCTCGCTAGGGTCTGAGCTGGCAGACACCCAGGCACCCCACCACAGCATGAAAAAATTTCCCAATTCTGAGTTTTGGTAAACACACACACACACACACACACACACACACACACACACACACACACACACACATATTTTTTTCCCCTCTTTTCCAGTTCTAGGATATACATATTCTACAGATAAAGTTTTATTGGTCCAGAATATATAATTCAGACTTAAAAAAAAAAAGGATGTGTGTGTGTCTATGATGTAAATATATATATATAGATATATGTACACCCACACATATACATATTAATTTTTTTACATTTTTAAATATTTACATATTAAAATATGAAACATTATTTTAATGTATTTAAAAATATGTAGGTACACATACATATATGTTTTTTGTTTGTTTAACCTGAAGAATGTATTCTAGGAAATAAAACATTTATCTAGCCAACTCTTTCATTTTAGAGACAAGGAAATGAAGTTCAGAGGGCCTCGCCAAGTCCACTGTTTCACATCTAACTCTAAAAAAGAGGGACGTGACCTGCTGGAGGTTAGTTCTCCCACACACAAGCTGCCAGCGACATACCTGGAGTAAGCATTTACTGTCCTCATACTTCTTTCTAACTTCTGCAGACTGTGTTTGGTAGGTTTCAAATAATCTCTGGGACACATTTCTCAGAGCCGCTGCTCCTGCTTCTCTGGAGGCTTCCAACTAGGAAAAAAAAAGATCACTGGGCATGTTTTGACATTTGCAGTAAAAAGGATTAAAGGTAGAACAGTTTGATGGGGAGCTAAAAACACAGAGGCCGTAACTATACCCTTTGCACCCATGTAGACAATGGATAGGAGAAAAGACACTGTTATCTGGGAAGAGGAAAACATAAAATGAGAAACCCCCACTTTGTCATGCAGGTGGATTTGCAGTCAGTGCTCTGCAATTATAGGCCACACCCTTCAAAGACCTCCACAGGGCGCTATCAGCTTATCCACTCATTTGCAAGGGTTTTATCATAGATGTCCACAACAGTATTAAAAGATGTATATTCCTGACAAGATTGGAGTACCAAGGCCAATAAAGCTGAAGTATGATTTAATCTAAAGAAACAATGGCTTCAAAGATTTGCCTACTGAGCAGGACTGTGTATATAATGAACCAAAAAAATGTAAATATAAAGCATCTAACAATAGAGGAATTAAACAAAATAATGAGATCTTTGACTATGAATGCTCTAATTAATATTTATTAAATATGTAAAGACTTTAAAAAATTTATTATACTAAGAACACAATATGAGACCTACCCTCTTTAATTTTTAAGTGTGTGCTAAAGTATTAACCATAGGCACAATGTTGTAGAGCTGATTTCTAGAATTTATTCATCTCGCACAACTGGAACTTTATACCTGCTGAACTTTTGTAAGATCTTTTTAATAATAAAAGTAGTCTCTAAAATAAAACAGTGAAATTTAACTTATGAAATAGAAAAACGCTTCTCTACATGTAAGCACATGTTGGGTCCGTGGATGTGTGTGGATGGATGTCTGTCTGCTTTCACAGATCCATGAATCTGCGCTTTTGGCTTAAAGGCTCAAAACACAAAACTAGAAATGTCTTCTAACAGTCATACCTTGATTTTCAATACTTCATTCTCTTTGTTCATTTCTACAAGCTGTCGGTGTTTTCCTTTCACTCTTTCCATGAGCAGGTCCCAACTGCAACAAGAGGAATCCATTTCAGAATCACAGCCATTCTGAATGTTCCCACAGTGCTGAAATGAATAAACATGGAAAATCAGACACCTGACGTTTCCTTTCCTCTACAAATTTTAACAACAATAGTTATCACTCGGTATTACATAAATCAAGGAAGATTCAGGGGAGCACAAGTAAAAGAAATCTTTTTAATCACAAATATCAATGAGGAATTCTCTATGAAGCAGCTGGCCTCTATATTTGCTCAAATTTGAATAGATTCTCATATTAAAAAGAGGTAGAGGGACATCTTTTGTACTTTTTACAGTTGTAAGTATACTATTAAGCCCTATTTAGGAGATAAGTAATATTCATAAAGCCAATTTTTTAAAATCTAAGTTGTAAATATAAATGCACTTTGTGTACATTGCATTACAAACTAATAGAATCAGACCTGATGGTTACAGTATACAATATGCAGTATTCAATGATACCTTATTGTAATCATCCCATACTAAATTTCTAATCAGAGATATCAGAACTCAATATTATTGCCAGTGTAACTATATAAGCTCTAGCTCACTGAAAATACACTTGAAGTATAAAATAACTCTCAAATGCCATCAAGCGCATGTGGAAGTGGAAAGGAAATTTGAAACCATTTAACTCAATCACATCAGTGTTAGATATGAACACTGAGGTACAGAGCCCAAGGTTACATAGCACATGAGTGGGAGAGCTCATGAGACAGTCTCTGGATTGTCCACTCTATCCTTTCTGCTCTTCCAAATTAGGTCAAGACAGAGGAATTACACATTCCCTACAATTATAACAACAACTTCTATTTATTAAGCATCTATTATGTGCAAGAGAATCTTTTAGATGTTTTATATACACTCGTTTGAATACTCAAAAGCCTGGCAGACACTATGTCCATTGTACAGATGAGGAAATGGAAATGAGTCATTTAACAAGGCCAAGGCTGTAACTGCCAGAACCAGCATTGGAATCCAAGTTTGTTTAGCAACAAGGCCTGTATTTCTTTCCAGTACAATGTATGGGCTACATTTTTAGAAATAAAAAACAAAAGGAATATAATGTCTATAAATAATAGAGTTCCCATAATTCTCTCCTGGTTTTGTTTTTTCTACTCCAGACCCTGGGATACTCTCAGTATACTCTCATTCTCCATGTACAGAGTATTTTCTTTTCTTTTTATTTATTTTCTATTTTTTCTTTTTAATTCATTAAAAACTAGTCGACAGAAAGACTGTTGCAGTATGTAGATCACTGGCAGTGGTAGATAGCTACAAAGTCACACATCAGTACATCTGAAACTTGAATGTGCGTATCAATCACTTGTGACAGATGGGGTTAAAATACAGGTTCTGATTCAGAAGGGGTGGGGGAGGGGCTCTAGATCCTGCATTTCTAGAGAGCTCCTTGATGCTGACGCTGTGAACCTACAGACCCCACACTGAGAGTAGCAAAGTCTTACATCTTTATGGCTAAATCCTGAAAGGGACATTGCCCAGGTACTGAAGGGGAAGGGGATGATATTTTGAGGCTTTCTGTCTGCTGCCCTACTGTGGTTGCAGATGGCCAATGCAGACACCCTGGCAGCACATTCATAACCATTTTCCTAAGAGCTCCTCCTACCAAGGTCACCAACAGGGCCCCCCCCCACCGCCCCCACATTGCTATTTACAATGGTCAAGGTTTAGTCCTCAATTTACTTATGAACAACATTTGGCACAGTGGTCCTTCCCCACTTTCTGAAACCCTTTCTCACTTGTCTTCAGTGACACCATTTTCTCCTGTTCTTTTCTCCTATTTCCTTAGCTTCTCTTCTCAGCTTCCAGTGATGATGATTCTTTTTGTCTCCCCAACATCTAAATATGGGGAATTTCAGGAACTCCCACACTCACACACTTGGTGATCCCCTCCAGTGTCAGAACTTTAAATAGCATCTTTACTCCCCAAATCTCTACCTGGTAGCCTGGACCTTCTCACCCAGACCTCCACCCTCAACTCCAGAATAAGATATCCAGGCACCCACCAGAAACCTCCACTTGGAGGTCCAATAGGCAACTCAACATAGCCCAAACTGAATTTTTGTTTTTTCCCATCATTCACAAACATTAACCTTTTTTCCAGTTTCTGAGCACTTAAGAAAATAATTAGAGCTAGTTGTATTAGTCTGGGAGGCTGAGGATGATAGAGATGAGGTTTATGCCTCCTACCCTAGGTTCTGTTATATACTCTCTACTCATACCACAGAGTGAGTGGGTAACCATGACACTGATGAGAGACACCTGGCTTCTCCTGAGGTTTGACTTGGCATAACCCAGCAAGGATAAGTGCAGATTGTTCAAAGCTTCAAAGAGTAATATAATAATCATAAAAAAAGTTATTTAGATACAGTCAATATGACTTTATGCTTATGCACTGCAGGAATTAAAGTGGTACATTTTGATAAATTCCTTACCTTTACATCCAGTTTGTGATTTGCACTGTTGTGTCCTATATCATCTTTAAAAATTTGATTTCGGATCTTTTCCAGAGTAGTTCGAATCTAGAAGCAAATAATATTTTATATATTTTTTAAAGGCATTTAATGTCAAATACTTTTTTTTCTTCTATAGCAGGATACAGTGTACTTGATTTGCTAGAAAGTAATACATGTATATGTATACTGATCTCCGATGTAAATAAGTGCCATCGACCTAACTTGAATTTAGGCTAAGATTGTTGAGATTGCAGAAAATGAGCATTTGGTCTTTGTAATTATTTCTCAGTCAAACCTAATATATTACCAAAATGCATATTATACTACAAAATAATTACTATTTAGTAATTAGTATTTAATACCATTTAGTTCTATTTTCTTCTATGTAGTAATTTACAACTAATTTACTATTTAGTAATTACTATAAAACAATTACTATTTAGTAATCACTATAAAATAATTACTATCTAGTAATTACTACAAAATAATTGCTATCTAGTAATTACTAGAGAATAATTACTATTTAGTAATTACTACAGAATAAGTACTAAGAGGACATAATATGAATTTATGCATGAAAAATAAGTCCCATGTCTTGGTGACCTATGGAATTGCAAGACACTCAAAGATGAATGAATCGATCTGAATAAGTTACAGACTATCTACATCCAAATTTTTCCTTCTGTTCTAAGAAACAGTTCATAAAGTATATACTTCTGTCAGCCATGATCATTGGATCCCCATAAGATTTCACATCTTTAATGAAGTAACATGCCAGCGAGTAATCATTGGTGGTAATAACCCTGAATTGTGTGAAGGTACAGGTAAGGAAACACAGAAACTCAACAGTAAGTGCAAACAACTACTTGGAAACATAGCGTCGACACTCATGAAACAATGGAGAAATGATTATAAAACAGTAGGAAGTTCAGTGGTGAATACCGTGTGACACACTATGTGCTGATAGGTGTTCCGAGCCCTTGTGGCCCATCATTCAACATTACTCCAAGTGCAGGAGCAGAGGTTCATACCCTCAAGAGAAATTACTAAACATGTGTTTAAATTTCAGCTATCAAGACTGTCCTTTGCCAAACTAGGTTTGTTCTTTCTTCCTCAAGTATTTTATGGAGGGAGAAACAAAGTCCACCAATCCCTACTAGACTTTATTTTTAAAAATCCTATTATGCTGACATGATGTTCAGGTCTCACATACCTTTTTCACATACTCAGTTTCTTCAATAATGTGAGATGATGCAGACTCAGACAAGGCAGAATTATCTTCTGTCTTACCCCATGGAGGAATTTCTGTGGTCACTGTTACTGTTGTCATTGTTAATTCTGGCTTCCAGGAAACATAAATCTTTAGAGAAAACTGACTTCTTTGATCATGTGGTTTATAAACTGAAAGTTCTGTATATTAGCACTGTAATCAGATATAGTAGAAAATATTATAAATTGTTTATATCTGTATATTTATCCATAAACCCAGGAATTAATTTAATATAAAAAATGACACCTGCTGAAACAAACACTGATTAGAAACTTAGAAATTAAATTATCTGACTAGGAAAAATGTGAAATTTTTCTTTTTATTCTGCATCATATTAGACTTAAGAGTAGAGACTCTTACGTCTTATTCATCTTTACATTCTAGCCCATTGTGAGTGCTTAATAAATGTCTGTGGAACTAAAATAATATACTTGCAAGAAAATCATGTGTTCACCTATATACATGTATGTATATCACTTTAAACTTCACACAGACTAACATACTGCAATTTATTTAACTCTCAACAGCCCGTAAAGGCCATTTACTAAAGACCTATTTGTAATAGTAAAAGATTGGGAAAAGCCCAAATGCCCATAGGAGGACTGGTTGAGTCAAACTAACTAGTGTTTATAGAGTCAGTGAAAAGTCATGGTGTAGAAAAGGTTGTACAGCATCATAATTTCTACAAGAAGGGAGGGATAGATGGATGGAGAAAATCAGTGATTTATAGTTTTTACATTGAAGAATGTAATTGTTTCACCTAGGTATAAAATAATACCAAATAAAAATGGAAAAAAAAAAGAAATCCTCCAAAATGAGAAACAGATAAAACATGAGTATACCTGCACATCCAGCTGTGGCATATCCACCTGAATTATTTGGAGTGACTTTAAAACATGTAATATAACTAACCTAAAAAAGAGACAACCAGACCCTATGTCGACCAGACCCTATGTCGTCTAGATGTGGCACAATCACAAGTGGAAAGCGCCACCTCTGAAGGATGCTTTAAAAAACATGACTGTGGATCTAATCCAGCCTCTGTGTCTAAGAAGAGTAAATATCAGAACAAGAGAACAACGTTCAATGACTCTATAATGTGAATCAGCCAAACACAAATTCTGTGAAATTTTCCGAGATAAATAACTAGCTCCCTTTACAAAGTGATTAGATGAAGAAAGATGGGGAGAAGAAAAAAGAAATTGCCATAAATTAAGAGTCTTAAGAGACACATGGCCATATGCAGTATCTGAATATTCTTTAGCTCCTGATTCAAATAAACCAGCTAAGTAAAGACATTTCAGAGACAACTGGGAAAGCTGATGTTCAACGATCATTGTAGTTTTGCTAGAGGTTGTAATGGAATTACAATATTCTTTTAAAGGATCTTATCTGTTAGCCATACATAAGAAATATTTGCAAGTGAAATAATATTACTCTTGGAATTGCTTTCAAATACTCTAGGGAAAAATGGGGTGGAGTAAAGATGAAAGACATTTGGCAAAATGCAAGGACTTGGCAAAGCTGAGTAAGGGCACAGGGGTTCAGTATGCTCCTCTACCTATTTTGTTTCTGTTTGAAATTTCCGTAACAAATAGTAAAGAATTAAAAAAATAAAATAAAATAAACCAACAGCCCCGTGATGTAATATTATTAATCTCATTTTACTGAGAAGGAAGCCAAACCAAACCGCCCATAGGTGCTGTTCACTTACCCAAGATCACAGTAAAACTAAGAGCTCAAATTCAAACCTTTGTCTTTTGGACACAAGGGTGTTTCCATCACAGAAAGGCTGCCTTTCCTGGTGAGAGAAAACAACAACAAAATTATTTAGAATTTTAAAATGACCAGTGCTGTTAAAGCACAGAGAGTTTTCATATTTGCAAATGTCACTTTACTACTAGATAGCTTCTGGGGGATAACACAAACCTTGCGTTTATCCTTTAATCATAGATGAAACTGACAGACTATGCCGAGAATTTCCCATTTTATCATAATCGTCTTAGACAGCCACTATGACTTCTGGGTGTTCTGGCTGAAGTTGATTCATCAGCAGCAGCTTTACATGCCTGCTTTTGGCAGAATGGAAGTGGAAGTACCTCTGTTGCCTGATCCTCTGATACTGGGATTAAGTCTTGGTGCAAAACTGCATTTAACTGATGCAAGTAAAAGAAACGCCCATAGAGACAATAAGCAACGTGTCTGGAAACCAGAGGTGGGTGGTCAGGTTAGATTGGTGGTCCGCAAACAACCTGTGAGTCCAATCTGGCCTCCCCCCTTTGGACAGCCTATGAACTACGTGGTTCTTACATTTATTAATCATTCAAAAAAATATCAAAAGAAGAAATAACATCTCATGACAAATGAAAATTATATGAAGTCCAACTTTAGTGTCATAAGTGAAGTTTTATTCTAAAATAACCACAGCCATTCATTTACCGGGTGTCTACACTGCTTTGGCACTACAACAGCAGAGTCAAGTAGTTGTGACAGAGAAAATATGAGACAAGCAATGTGTAAAATATTTACTATATGGTCCTCTGTAGAAAAAGTCAGCTGACCCCTGAGTTAGGGTGTGGCAGTGGGTCAGGAGTAAACCAATGGAAAAATAGAAGCAAGCAAAGCCATCAATCTGGTCCGAGTTATTTTTGTTCCCCAGTTCCATCCCCCTTGATCTACAGTCCCGTTAGATTGATTTAATTTTCTTTTTCTTTTTTTTGTAGTATGTTATACATTGTGTACATTAAGAAATGGCAAGAGGCATTTCATCATAGGAATTAATCACTCTTTAGAATGGATCCCACTGCATTCTCACAGTCTTTCATAATTTGGAAAATACATGGGGTCTCATGTTATACATCGTAAAATAAACTCTCTTACATGAGCTTTATTCTTAAGATCAAGAAATTCTGTTCCTCAATCACTGAGATTTCTCGAAACACCCTACGTCTTCTACTTACTGGTTGGGCCATCTTAAACAAGTTACCTAAAATCTTAGCCTCAACTTACATATCTGTAAAATAGGGGTGAACACCTGGAGTTGCAAAAATGAGGGTTTTTTAAATCCCTGGTTGCAGAAAGCACTCAATGGACAGTAATGGTTAATATTCTTGCTCCTATTATTTTATATTATTAATAACCAGAGAAGACAAGCAGCCTATAACAGAGGGCACAGTTCATGACTATCCGATTGCAAAATTTATATCCAACTCCATTCATGTGAAATGAAATTCCATTTCTCTCTGGCTCAGAAAACTTTTGTGACCACAATCCTTGATTTGTACAAAGAAACCCAAGGGGAACTTAAGCCAGCAAAGTCCAAATTGCCATATGGCATTATCATCCTGGGGAAAATCCATCTTAGCATTTTATTTCTGCCAGAAGTAGATTAGGGAGATAAAAATTTCAAAAGAAAACACAATCCGTTAATTAAAGTGAGAAAAGAATTTTATTTGTTTTACGCTAGAGTGGATTGAAGACAGCTTTCAAGTGGCATCATGCCAATTGGTGTTAGTTCCTAGATAGGGCTTTTCAAAACAGGGCTCTCCGGGGAATGGGAGGTGACAAGCGATAGGGCTTTGCCGTCTGGACTTGAACCAAAGCATCTCTGCTCTGTTCTGTCACACACTGAAGTTTTCCATGAGACGACTTCTGAGGGACGTGTTCTACAACTAAAAGGTTTGGAGGCAGACTGCCTAGTTTCATGGCCTGACTCTGCCACTCAGTAGCTGGGTGGCCTTGGGCAACTTCCTTAACCTCTCTGTGCTTCACTTTCCTTATCAATAAAATTCAGATAATAGTGATAATATTAGTCACCAATAATTAATAATAACATAAATAATAAACAACATGGGCGGCTTGTGAGTTAACATTTGCCAAGCACTTATAACAGTACTTAGCACATAATAAATGATTTGTATGCATTTGTCAAAGGGGTGAATAAAACATGACACCATTATCCACAACTATTTCTGACAAGTGGTTTGAGTGATAGAGAAGAATATTTAACAGCTAATAATAACCAGCTAATAATAAGAATGATAATAATAATGACAGCCAGCTAATATTTAAACAGTCTGCAGATAGAGCTGGGCTATAAAGGAAAATCAGCTTTAAGGATTTTGAGACTAGCAAATCCATGGCATTGGTTGGATCTTTCTTGATAATGCATCAATAATTCACCAACATCCCAAACTGATTATGCTAACAGCTAATGAATACTTTATAATTTACAAAGCAATTCATATACATTATTGTGAACGGTAATCCACCCGGGTGATAAACCAACACGTGACCCGGTGGGCACCCAGGGTACTGTAACCAAACCTACTTCTCTGTTTAATGACAGAAGGATGGCTGAGCCATGATACAATAAACACACATAAGACATTGTTCTGGGCTGAATTTTGTCCTGCCCTCCCACTCATATGTTGAAATCCTATCGCCCAGTACTTCAGAATGTCACTTTATTTGGAAATAGGGTCATTGCAGATGTAATTCGTTAGGATGACGTCACACTGGAGTAGGGTGGACCTCCAATCCAACATGACTGGTGTCTTTACCAAAAGGGGAAATTTGGGCACAGATGCACACAGGGAGAATGCCATGTGAAAACAAAGGCAGAGACCCGGTGATGCTTCTCCATGCCAAGGAGCACCGGACTTGCCAGCAAACTACGGGGCGCTGGAGGACAGCATGGAACAGATTCTCCCTTCACAATCCCCCAAAGGAACAACTCTGCCAGCACCTTGGTCTTGGACTTCCAGCCTCCGGAAATGTAAGACAAGAAATTCCTATGTTCAAGCCACTCGGTTTGTGGTGCTTTGTTACAGCGGCCCTAGGAAATGAGTACAGGCGTGGCTTATATTCTAGAGATTCTAACAAAGGTGTTTCCTTCCTTTATCTAATCCTTCACTCATTCATCCATATATTGAATATTGATCAGACACAGCAGGGGCAGGAGCTGTGCCCATCGAGGTGAACCAGGAATCCTGCCCTCGTGGGACTTTCAGTTCAGAGGAAGAAACAGACATTAAACAAAACAAATAAATGTTTAGGGGACATAATGACAGGTGGTGACAGCGTTATGATGAAAAGCGGAGCAGGGTAACAGAATAAAAGAAGGTGCTGTTCTGGATGAGCCGTGAGGGAAGTCCAAGCTGGAGAGGTGGCATTTAAGCAAAAGACTCGAAGGAAAGGAGGTGAGGCTGGGTGGCCATCTGGAAGAAAAAGATTGCCGGCAAAGGAGAGGCAAGAGCGGAGGCAAGACCCTGCCTAAAGTAGTGTCCTAAAAACAAGGCACCCAGGGTTGCCTATCGTATCTTTTTCTTTTTCTTTTAATAGCAGGATTTTTTCTTAATAGACTGAAACCTGTTAAGACCTCCAGAGTTGTCTCCTTAGCTACTGAAAATAGCTGTAGCTCTGGCTTGTACGGTTCCCTCTGGGCTGAAGGAAAGGAAGGATGCAGCAAACGGGGGCACTGCTGGGTGCTACAGCCATATTCAGCTGACTCCAAGTCAGTCCACAGAGCGGGCAAAGGTCCCGTTGAGCACACAGCGGTATTCTCAACTCACCTTGGTGGGTGCTGACGGAACAGGACCACGGTGAAAGAGTGGCATGTTGTGGCTGTCCAGCACGTGAATCCCCTGTGCAGCTATGCAGAGCCACCATCTGTGGGAGTCTGCAAGAAAGGCCTCTTACTTGTTCTTCCTCCCTCCCTGGGGCAACGGAGTACTCCCACCTGCAAATGCCCATAAGGCACTGGCCCTTAGGTAAGCTGAAGCTGGAAGCAGTGAAAACCCCGTCCTCATTCTGGGAAGGGAGGGGGTCTGGCACAGAGTAGTGCTGTGTGTCCAGTGGCAGGAACGCCAGTGGTTGTATCTACTGACCAGAGGCAATCCCAGAAGGTCTTAACTACAGCCTGAACTTTGCCGAAGTACCAGCACCCTGGATTCTCCCGTTCCCAAACCTGGTTTTCCCACCATTTCTGGATGTTGCTCCTGATTCTTCCAGTAAATTCCTTTTCTACTTAAGTTAGCCAGAGTCAATTTTCTGGTTTGCAACCAAGAGCCCTGATGGCTTTTTTGCACAGTTTCTGAGTTTTCAGTTTCTCAGTTCTGAGCTAACAATATTAAATGTTGTTTCATTATTCCCCGTCACTATGATACAGAGCTCAGATATTAGAAACTGAAAAAGTAAGTCACAATAAAAGTAATACAGTGAAAGGGTAATTAGATTACATGAGGGGGTAAAGGCTAACACATCTCCAACACTTGAAGAGACTGACTGTTTCCTGAATATTAAACAGCACACCTACTCTGCAGCTATGTTACACAGCACGACGGTGACATCCAGTGTCAGCTGGCTAAAGCTCAGGTGGCCGTGCAGATTACCTGAAAATGATGTACCATAGATCAAAAGACATGCATGTGAACTCTAAACCGTAGCAACACAAACACTTTTTAAGTAATAATCTAAGATTTTTAAAGCAGAATTAATTTTATTCACTTGTAAGTGGTACTCATCTGTACACACACATACATTTATGCCATAGACAGAGTTATACAAAGTTCTTAGGTGTGAAATGAAAGCTATTTCATTTTGGGAAGAAAAGAATTGAAGTATGGGTACAAACACAATATGCAAACACATACTATGGACAAAGCACTATGCCATCTACCAAAAAATCATTAGTTAACCATTATAGCATGCTGTGGTATAATCATTATCCATATATCTATATATATTTCTATATCTATCTATAGAAAGATGTACTTTTATTTTTTTTAAATACCTTTAAAAAAGCAAAGTACAATTGCAACTGCAATTTCAAAATCTAAGGACATTCATTGATTTTATTGGAATTAACCGGAAGCCACAATTAGCTGGATTTGGTTTCCTTCATTTAAATTATTGACCCACAAAATTATACATGTCAAAAAATAGCAGCAGAATCAGGATTGTTAAAAAGCTGCTGATAGGTAGGGAGGAATTTGCTGCTACATTAGTCAGCAAAGCCTGACATTCAATGTGGTGACAGATGTCCAGGGAAATCCTAAACATTTTAAGAAAATTAATCATTTATTATTTACTAAGGTGGAAAAGTAGGAGGAAATATTTAAGACTATATAAGAAGCATGTAAGAATATTTAGAACAAGATTTAAATCAAATTCATGAATCTGGAACTTAGCTCATCTAACCATCCCTTTCCTAATAGTTTCCTAGATGTATAACAAGTTCTCATTCTTCACAGTTGCCCATCTGCACGTAGACTATTGGGTCAGTGATGACAAAGCTTATTTCAGGATGGCCACCACCTGAAGCAGCCCGGACACTATGCTTTGCGGTCGTTTCCCTGCACCCTTCCTCATCAGGAAGACATCATACTGATTGGAGCACAGGATCCTACCAAAATCCAGGTGATAACAGAAAGATACAAAGATGAGAAGGAGCTTCTCATTCTGGGTAAAACCAAGTTCTTTATGCCAGATTGTGTCAACATAAAAGATGAGTGAGTGAGCACATCAAACTCATTAGAAGACGCTTACAGCTCAAGGCTGATGGAGCTGAGCCATCTTCCTGTTGGTGAACTGGAAACAATACAAGGAGTACGTCCACTCCAATTCTGAAATGTACGGACGCTAGACAGATGAAAATGGACTCCTGTAATTGGCACATGACTCAGAGGACATTTGAAATGATATTGTCAGTGTAAGACTAGAAAAAAATGCATCTGTTTTAGAAATTTTTAAACCCTTACCAAGTTAAAAAAAAGAGACATTACCATTGGAGACTGATAAATTCATCTAATCACAGATCCTCAAAACTGCAGTGTTCCCCATCCAGGAGTTTTAGCAAGTTGTTTTCATTTGTCAAGCAGAAAAACTGAGCTCCAAATAGCACATCCAATGTCGGAAAACAGTATTATTTAATGTAGACTATCTGTTTTCTAATTTTAGAAGTTTAAAAATTAAGTTCTTTTCATTTTTAGTCACCAGTAAAATAGACCTTCAAGTTATTTTAATGTTCTTTTTTTCCCCAGTAGGAACTGCAATTTCAGCAGTAACTTACAGGCATCAGTCTTCTCTTTTAGCTCATAAATCTGCCAACTTTTTATAGAAGATTCTAGGTTCCTGATTCCTGAGAGAAGTGGACCAAAAGTCAATGCTTTTGCGGTGTGAGAAAGTTCTTACTTGGTTTGTTTTCTAGATTCTAGACTATACACAGAAAGACACCACTCCTTCACAGGAACCAGAAGTCATGTAAAATTTTGGTTTAGCTCTTAAGGTCCATGAGAAAAAAGGAGTGGCATTTCTTCTGTTTTGGATTTACTCTTATCTAAGAGATCAAACCAGTGCCTGTTTTGGTAAATAAACCAAAACTGTTGTATCAGGCTCATTCTTCAACACAGTCAGAGAAACTACAAAATGATAAAACTAAAACATATGAATCCAGATGCACTCCCAACTTTTTGCCTTACACTATGCATGACTCACCCTTTATGATGTGAGCCACTTACATGAGTCATTCAGAAGCACTCATATATTTTTAAGAGTACTTCAATTATCATTGTTAAGTCAAACAATCATTGAAATTCCCCAACTCTAAATGCATGCCATTTGTGGAGAAAATATAGCACAGGAAATGTATGCTCTTTATAAATATTAATGTCAAGAGTTAAACATCTTCCAGGTGCAACCTAGAATGCTAAATGACCAATGCTTTCTTATACTTGGGTGAGTATACTGTTTACGATTTTCATGGGAGTATCACAGAAAGGTCACAGTTATGTCACATTCAGAAAGTATCAGTAACCTATACCAGGAATATATTTTTGATAAATATAAATAAGAGGTTGGCTTCTATCAGTTATTTTTTAATATGCTACCTTGGAAGCTGGTCCAAAGTATCTGTCTTACCATTTAAATGTAATTGCAGAAATGTCCACCAGCTGGTGAACAAATGTGGCAGAGCCATACCATGGTATGAATATTAGGAATAAAAAGGATCCAGCTACTGCTACCATCTGAATGAGGCTCAAAAACAGTATTCTAGGTGAAAGAAGCCAGATGCGGAAGACCATATATTATATAATCCCATTTGTATGAAATGCCTAAAAAAATCAAATCTAAAGAGACAGAAAGTAGATAGGTGGTTGCCTGGGGCTGAATGGTGAGTGATTGCAAACAGGCACATGGGATCTTTCTGGGATGATGAAACCGGATTGTGGAGATAGCTACACAGTTCCGTACATTTACTGAAAATCATTGAATTGTACACTCGGATGTACTTTATACTTCATAAATTATGCCTCCAATAAAGCTGTTTAAAAAAAAAAGCAAGAATGCCTTGAACAAAGTCAGTCTTTTCCTCTGGGGGAAAATATAATTGTAGTCATAGTTTTCTAATTTAAAGGAAAAACTAATTTGATGGATAGAATCTTCTTGACTTAAAAGTTTTTCATTCATTGATTTCTTCCCCCCATATCATTGGTATCCACTACCACAGGTTTAGTTTTTATTTAATATGCATGGAATTGATATTTAGTTATTCAAATTTAATATCTCAGTATTTCATAATATTAAACCCAGAACACGATTCCTAACTTCTTCCCCACCCTCAGCAAAAGGGAAAACTACCAACCTAAATAACACATAAGATCCTCCACAACGTTTAGATTTGAATATTTAAATCAGTGTAAGAGAGGGTGTGATTTGAAACGAATCTAGTTTCAGTCATTGTCAACACTGATGTCGTTCCTAATTTATGGTCTCAGAGTGTCCTAGAGGATTCCAGTGTTGTGGGATTTCCATGAGGACAGGAATGTGTCTTATTTACACAAGTATGTATTCCCCTGTGTCTCCAACATAGAACATGGTGTCCTGCACAACAGGCACACAGTAGATATCGGTTCAAAGAAGGCATGAATAGGCCCGCAAGTCCACAGATGTACCAAATATTTTCTAAAACTGAATGTACACACACGTTTTTGTTTTCCAAACCCATGTAGAAAATCACGGTTTTCATGCTTAGTAAAATGTAAATTCACTTAGATGTGTTACTAAATTGACAGTAACATTTTGCCATCACAAAATTTTTTCTGTTAATAAATTGCCATGTAATTTTGATGTAAATATCTCAGTGCAAAAGATTTCAAACCATTATTTTTAAAAACTTTTAAATGCCCTTCAAAAGCTTCAGTTCTTTCCTATTTCAGTCCTTATCCCAAGCAAATAAATATACACCTCATTTTCCATTTGTCAGCTTTGGCCAGAATTTGGGTTACAACTCAAGCCCACTGTCCAGCACATTGTAAATCAGTAAGGTAATAAATAACATGCCTATTATTAATTCACAAAATCACAAAGGTGAGTAATACCACTGGTGTCTCTATGTTAAAAGTCTCCTTTTAGTTAGTGCAGATGTACATACTAAATTTGTTTAGCCAGTCACAAAGGTAGGAACCTTCTTACAAAGTTCACCAGGATCGTGGGATGCATAAGCTTTTTCAATCTTTTTGGAAACAGCTGAGAAGCCACACAGGTATTCCCTGCCTTAGGCACAAACTCCTCTGTGTCAGGGATGTCCACTCTCAAAACTCTCAGCATGCAGGGAGAGAGGTGGGGGACAGGTAAGCAACAGGAAACAAAGCACCAATTGTGTCTGCCAGGGTACCTGGGACTCCAGCTCGGATTGTATTTCTGAAAAACCAAGCTTCTGCAGAACTGAATATTTAATAGCATCAGGTAACAGAGAAAGGACAGGTTATCTTTTCTCTTTTGCAAACGCAGAATCATTCCCTTTTGGACGCTGCATCTAGTCTATACGTAACAATAAAGTAAAGGAGGTTTTGATTCCGAAAATAAAACTATAATATAAGGATAAACAGCTTCAGTTATGTTTGGAGATAATTGCTTTTTCTGATTCTATGTTCTATATATGTGTGTGCTTTTTTTCCTTTTGCAAAAGGCTGGAAATTCACAGCCATGTCATCAGCCAATCCAGAAACTACCTTGCACTGTCCCGTACTATTCTTTCAGTAATACTGTTCCTTTGAACAACTGCCTAGGTCTCTGTAACTTCCAGCTCTAACAGCCCGTGACAGTGGAAACTGTCAACCAATGGGCCATTCTCTTTTTGCATCAGCTGCAGCCCGCACGAATCAATGAAGGGTAAGACACAGAGGGGCAAGTTTTCCGGAGGGCCTTCTCCACGGCCTCTGAATCGCGGCGACCCCTGGCAAAGGGATTTCGTAACAGCAACCTAAATAATCAGGTGTGTATCCAGCTAAGGAGGGGTCATCCTTTCGGAGGGGAAAGCAACTCTTTCTCTTCTCGGAGGAGCAGAGCCTTCTCGCCCAGGGCATCCGAGCCCAGAAGAGAAGCTCACAGGGAGGAATAGCTTCCTCACCAAGGACCTGCTTACAGGGAAATGCCTTTAGCGCGCTGGGGGAAGCTGCTCCAAGGGCACCAGGACAGCCACTTACCTGGGGTGACCTGGCGCGCGCCGCGGGCGCGCTGCCGGCAGATTGTCAAGCTCGCCTACCTGGGAGGGCGCTCCGCCAGCGCGGGGTCCCGGCGCTGCTCTCGCGCCGGCCAGGGTCGCCTCCGCGGGGCTCTGGTGGCTCCGCCGCCGGCAGACAGGGCCCCGCCCCGCGGGACGCGCCCCGGGCAGAGTCCGGCGGGCGCCGGGGACTCCGGGGAGGAGCCTCCTGGGCTCCGGCCGCACCCGCGCGCGCGCGCGCCCGCCTGGCCCCGCGCCCCCGGCGCCACCGCGCGCTTCTCGGCTGAGCCGAAGGCGGGAATCGCTGCGCTGTCCAAGAGAGTTCTGCTTGCTTTCAGAGTTCATGAACGTGTGTGGTTTATAATAAAAATTTTCATTTTGAAATCATTTTAGATGTACGAAAAAGTTGCAGAGATTTCAGAGTTCTCTGGACCCTTCAGCCGGTGTCCCGTAATATTCACACCTTACATATGTACAGGGCACATTTGTCAAAACTAAGAGATCGACATTGGTTCATTGCTATTACCTAAACTTGACTTTGCACAGCTTTTACTAGTTTTCCGCTAAATATCTCTCTAGTCCAGGATCCCATCCAGGATTCCACACTGCATTCAGTGTCGTCCGTTTAATCTTCTCTGGTCTGTGACAGTGTCTTAGCCTTTTCTTGTTTTTCTTGACTTTGACAGTAAGTATTGAAGAATTATAACAAGCAATTCTGTGGATATCTCCATTGGGTTTTGTCTAATGATTTCTTCATGATTAGACTGTGGTTATGGGTTTGCTGGAGGAAGACCACAGAAGTGAAGTGTCTTTCCCATTAAAGCCTCCTAACAGGGGGTGCATGACAGCAAGGTCGCTTATTACCGGTGATACTAACTTTTTCCACTTGATTCAACTAGTGTCTGCCAGGATCCTCCACTGCAGAGGTACTATTTGTCTCTTCCATACTCTCTTCTTTGGATGGGATCGCTAAGTTCAGGGTACTACCAAGAAAGGTGGGTGGGAGAATAAAATTTCAACTCTGGACACAGGGATATCTACATATATTATTTGGAATTATTCTGTAGGGAATATTTGCTCCTTCTCCAGTTTTTTATTCAATCATTTATATCATTATGAGCTCACGTATATTTATTTTATGGTTTCAGCTATAATTCACTACCACATTATTTTCTTGCTCAAATTGTTCCTCCTTTGACCATTGGGAACTCTTTCAGGTTGGCTTCTGGGTCTCTTTGAAAGTTCTTAAACTTTTAGGGCTGGGGAAAAGAAAAAACCTGATTATTTGCTTCCCACATTTTTTTTTAATTTAATTTATTTTATTATCATTAATTTACAATTACATGTGCAATATTACGATTATTAAACTACCCCTTCATCAGGTCCCCCCCACCAACCCCATTACAGTCACTGTCCATCAGCGTAGTGAGATGCTATAGAATCACTACTTGTCTTCTCTGAGTTGTACTGCCCTCCCCGTGCCCCCCCAACATTACATCTGCTAATCGTAATGCCCCTTTTTCCCTCTTATCCCTCCCTTCCCGCCCATTTTCCCCAGTCCCTTTCCCTTTGGTAACTATTAGTCCGTTCTTGGGTTCTGTGAGTCTGCTGCTGTTTTGTTCCTTCAGTATTTTTTCTTTGTTCTTATACTCCACATATGAGTGAAATCATTTGATACTTGTCTTTTTCGGCTTGGCTTATTTCACTGAGCATAATACCCTCTAGCTCCATCCATGTTGTTGCAAATGGTAGGATTTGTTTTCTTCTTATGGCTGTGTAATATTCCATTGCGTATATGTACCACCTCTTCTTTATCCATTCATCTACTGATGGACACTTAGGTTGCTTCCATTTCTTGGCTATTGTAAATAGTGCTGCAATAAACATAGGGGTGCATCTGTCTTTTTCAAATTGGGCTGCTGCATTCTTAGGGTAAATTCCTAGGAGTGGAATTCCTGGGTCAAATGGTATTTCTATTTTGAGTTTTTTGAGGAACCTCCATACTGCTTTCCACAATGGTTGAACTAATTTGCAGTCCCACCAGCAGTGTAGGAGGGTTCCCTTTTCTCCACATCCTCGCCAACATTTGTTGTTGTTTGTGTTTTGGATGTTGGCCATCCTCACTGGTGTGAGGTGATATCTCATTGTGGTTTTAATCTGCATTTCTCTGATGATTAGCGATGTGGAGCATCTTTTCATGTGCCTGTTGGCCATCTGAATTTCTTCTTTGGAGAAGTGTCTATTCATGTCCTCTGCCCATTTCTTAATTGGATTATTTGCTTTCTGTTTGTTAAGGTGCATGAGTTCTTTATATATTTTGGATGTCAACCCTTTATCAGATACGTTTTTTATGAATATATTCTCCCATACTGTAGGATGTCTTTTTGTTCTACTGATGGTGTCCTTTGCTGTACAGAAGCTTTTCAGCTTGATATAGTCCCACTTGTTCATTTTTGCTTTTGTTTCCCTTGCCCAGGGAGATATGTTCATGAAGAAGTTGCTCATGTTTATGTCCAAGAGATTTTTGCCTATGTTTTTTTCTAAGAGTTTTATGGTTTCATGACTTACATTCAGGTCTTTGATCCACCTTGAGTTTACCTTTGTGTATGGGGCTAGACAGTAGTCCAGTTTCATTCTCTTACATGTAGCTGTCCAGTTTTTCCAACACCAGCTGCTGAAGAGGCTGTCATCTCCCCATTGTATATCCAAGGCACTTTATCAAATATTAATTGACTGTATATGTTTGGGTTAATGTTTGGATTTTCTATTCTGTTCCACTGGTCTGTGGGTCTGTTTTTGTGCCAATACCAAATTGTCTTGATTACTGTGGCTTTGTAGTAGAGCTTGAAGTCAGGGAGTGTAATTCCCCCTGTTTTATTCCTCCTTCTCAGGATTGATTTGGCTATTCGGGGTCTTTTGTGGTTCCATATGAATTTTAGAATTATTTGTTCCAGTTCATTGAAGAAAGCTGTTGGTAGTTTGATGGGGATTGCATTGAATCTGTAGATTGCTTTAGGTAGTATAGCCATTTTGACAATATTTATTCTTCCTAGCCAAGAGCATGGGATGCATTTCCATTTGTTAGTGTCCTCTTTAATTTCTCTTAGGAGTGTCTTGTAGTTTTCAGAGTACAGGTCTTTCACTTCCTTTGTTAGGTTTATTCCTAGGTATTTTATTCTTTTTGATGCAATTGTGAATGGAATTGTTTTTCTGATTTCTCTTTCTGTTAGTTCATCATTAGTGTATAGGAAAGCAACAGATTTCTGTGTGTTAATTTTGTATCCTGCAACTTTGCTGAATTCAGATATTAGTTCTAGTAGTTTTGGAATGGAATCTTTAGGGTTTTTTATGTACAGTATCATGTCATCTGCAAATAGTGACAATTTGACTTCTTCTTTACCAATCTGGATGCCTTGTCTTTGTTTTGTCTGATTGCTGTGGCTAGGACCTCCAGTACTATGTTGAATAACAGTGGAGAGAGTGGGCATCCTTGTCTTGTTCCGGATCTTAGATGAAAAGCTTTCAGCGTCTCGCCGTTAAGTATGATGTTAGCTGCGGTTTTGTCATATATAGCCTTTATGATGTTGAGGTACTTGCCGTCTATACCCATTTTGTTGAGAGTTTTAATCAGGAATGGATGCTGAATTTTGTCAAATGATTTTTCAGCATCTATGGAGATGATCATGTGGTTTTTGTTCTTCTTTTTGTTGATGTGGTGGATGATGTTGATGGATTTTAGAATGTTGTACCATCCTTGCATCCCTGGGATGAATCCCACTTGATCATGGTGTATGATCCTCTTTATGTATTTTTGAATTCGGTTTGCTAATATTTTGTTGAGTATTTT
>JAVSCE010009844.1:0-10204 GCA_032199065.1 Smutsia gigantea
TGACTTGAAATTCAATGCCAAGAGAAAAATCAAGACCAGTTGTGTCAACTACGATGTGTTTGTTTTAAGTTTGACTTTGTTTCTGGGCAATAATGCTTCAGTGGCTATTTATTCATCCACAACTATGTTAAATAGGGGTGATGGGGCTTGCTAATTTCCTACTACCTCAAAACATGAACAATTCTGGGCTCCTCAGCTGCTCTTCCAAACTGCCTGGCACACACCCTATGACCATATCTGACTCTAGTCATATTGCTCTTCCCTGCAAACCCTTATCATTATCCAAATTTTACTCATCCCTCAAGGTCTAGACTTTTTCCTACATTCATTTCATGCATGCATGCATGGAATTTTTTTTTGACTTGATACATAATTCACATATAATATTAGTTTCAGGCATACAAGATGATTTGATGTTTGTATGTATTTTGAAATGATTACCACAATCCACATTAAGTGTAGTTAACATCCATCACCTCACAGTTACAGAATTTTTTTCTTGTGATGAGAACTTTTAAGATCTACTCCCTTAGCAACTTGCAAATATGCAGTAATTAACTATAGTCACCATGCTGTCCATTATATCCCATGACTTATTTATAACTGGAATTTTGTATCTTTTGACCACCTTCACACATTTTGCCCACCACCTACCCCTGTCTGGCAACCACCAGTCTGTTTTCTGTATCTATGAACTTGGTTGTTTCATTTTTTTTTAGATTCCTCATATTAAATAAAGTCATATGGCATTCATCTTTCTCTGTCTGACTTATTTCACTTTGCAAAATACCCTCAAGGTCCATCTATGTTGTCACAAATGACAAGATTTCCTTCTTTTTTATGGCTGAATAATATTCCATTGTATATATGTACATCTTCTTTATTCATTCATCCATCAATGGACATTTAGGTTGTTTCCATATCTTGGCTATTGTAAATAAGCTGCTATGAACATGGGGGTGCAAATATCTTTTTGAGTTAGTGTTTTTGTTTTCTTCAAATAAATACCCAGAAGTGGAATTGCTGGATCATATGGTAGTTCAATTTTGATTTTTTTAAGGAACCTCCATACTGCTTTCCATAGTGGCTGCCACAATTTACATTCTCACCAACTGTGCATGAGGGTTCCCTTTTCTCCAGTTCCTTGCCAACATTTATTATTTCTTGTCTTTTTGATAATAGCCTTTCTAAAAGGTGCAAGGTGATATCTCACTGTGTTTTTGACTTGCCTGAAATGTTTTCTGAAAATGTACTATGTGCAAGGCACAGTGGCAGGCACTGAAGATACAGCAGTGAACAAGATAGATGTAGTTTTTCTATCTTCACAGAGCTGACAGTCTGTGTGGGACTACAGGCATGGAAACAAAGAATCATGATCATGTGTTACCATGCTTTCCAAGAACAGGGATATATCTGCAATAGATAGATACCTAGAATAGATGTATCTAGAATAGAATAATACTAGAATATATCTGGGGCAATCTACAAAGAATATATAGATAGGATAAATACAGATAGACTGTATCTAGGGCAATCTAGATAGAATGTACCTAAAGGCAATAGAATATACTTAGAATAGAATAGTACTTTCCAATCGTTTTCCCCACAGCACAGCACACATGGATGTCTATGAGCCCATGGGATAAATGGATAAGAAAGTAACCTGCCAGGGAGCTCTGGCCACCCCAAGGGCAGAGGGCATCAATATCTCAGGCACACCTGCCACCTCTGGGAGACATCTAATCTAGAATCTCAAGCTATGACCCAGGAGATTGCTATTGCTCTCACCCCACTTTGTCCTTGCAGGCTGATGGGCACAGGCGGGATGCTGCTGCAGATGAGTACACACACTTTGTATTAGCTAGAAGTTGGTAAGCATTACTCTTGCGACTTCAGCATTAGGCTCAGACTGGAGGCTCCAAGCCTTCGCAGGCAACTGAAGCCTAAAAAGATCTCTTTTTCAAATCCCTACATAGTCTTCAGCCCACCATTCAGTATCTAACTCACCCCCATAGTCTGGCATTGTGTGCTGACAACACAAGACCTACTTTTGTCTCCCCTAAACAACCTAGCAATACTGACCAAGGGAGTGCTTGGAAGTACAGATGAGCCTTGAACAACATGGGTTTGAACTGCGTGGTTCCACCCACACATGGAGTTTTTTCAATAAACGTAGGGAAAATATTTTTGAGATGTGCAGTAATTTGAAAAAAAAATGTCTTTCCTCTAGCTTACTTTATTGTAAGAATGCACTATATAATACATATACAAAGCATGTTAATCAACTGTATGTTACTGGTAAAGCTTCTGGTCAACAACAGGCTATTAATATTTAAGTTTTGAAGGAGTCAAAGTTATACACAGTGCGGGGGGTTGATGCCCCTGACCCCCAACGTTGTTCAAGGGTCAACTGTCCTTCTTATTAAGTGTCGTATGTTTTAAGACAAAGGAAATCTTATTGGAACTTAAGAGGGCTTTAAAACAGAAGTGGCTTTGTTATCTAGGAAAAGTCCAGTGCCCAACCCATTTTTTAAAACATTAAAGAGAGGAAGTCCCAAAGTTGCAAAGGAATGAAGCCATACAGCCTTCATCCTGGACGCAGGACGCTGAATCCCCACAGTTCCAGGCCAGTTTGGAGTTTTTCTTCTTGGAGCAAAACCAAAGTCCAACCAAGAGATCCCACAACCCCAGGAGATGGGGTCGAGAGAACTATTGTTTATGTCATAAGCAAAAGGAAAGAATTCACAAGCAAAGAGAGCCCAAGGGGCCTCTTTGCAGAGAAAACAAAGACCCCTGCTGAAATGAACTCCATACACTTTCCTCCACTTGGTCACCCTGAGAAAGGTTAATTTTCTCACCATCATGAATCCTGATGGCTAATGCAATGCAGATCTGGATTAGAAATGAGGCGACCTCGAGGAAGGTTGGGGATCAGATTTGACAGATTTTAATTCATCCATCTGAATTGCTCCCTCCAATAGTTCATGCTTCAACCAGTCACTGTCTGGCCAGGGAGCCTTCCTGATTTCCCTCTCTGACCTGCCCCTCACCTGCTCTTGGGAAGCTATGTTGCTACTTTGCTGTGTTGAGGAGGCTATTCACCATCCCAAATTGAATGTGGTCATTGGGGTGCGCTATCCTAAGGATTGTTGACGATACAGCTGAGGTAGAGCTGTTTGGCCATAAAGAAAATACATGTTGACATGTCCATAACACATATGTACCCGTATATCTGATTCTGAGCTTTATAACTCCATGCACTAGCAAAGAGCTGGCCACAGGAATAAAAACCTGACTTCAAAAGGGTTCTTTTCAGATTTCTGCTGCAAAAGTCACTGTTGACAGACATATGGGTGAGTTGACACATTTTCTCTTCTTTTCCTTTTTCCTCTCTTCCTAGGAGTCTTTGACTTTTTACAACCCCCAGGCAAAAATATAAATTAGGTAAAGTTGATATATAACGCTTCCAAGTGGCCCCACCGCTAGAGCCCTTTTCCGATTATTGAAACCCTTAAGATTGTCTTCTAAGAAACTTCCTGGTTCTCTCTCTCTCTCTCAGAATCTCTCAGGTTTTCAAGTGTGGAAGGAAATAGCTCATCTGCCAGAGCAAGAGAAAAATCGATCCCATAGAAACAGAAGAGCATTAGGAGAGCCAACAGTAAAGCAGGAGCCTCCTTCCTGGGTAACCTGTGAAGACTGCCCTCTCTTCTGTTAATGATTTTGTGGTCTAATCCTCAAGAGATGTGCTAAGAAAGGCATTTCCAGGTCTAGCAGGAAGGCCACTGTGGTCAGTGATTAAAGGACGAGGCATGGGCACTGCGTGGGTTTTTGCTATTGTTGGTAAACTTCCCGTGTGATTCATAAGTGCAGCCAGAATGAAGGACCACTTGGAGGGGAAAGGACCAGTTGGCATACTGAAGAACAGAAGTGAAATAGAATGGAAGGTTCCTGCTGGAGAGGTGAGGTAAAATGGGTAAAAAGAGATCTTTTGATTCAGGGACTTGAATACCAAACTGAGTTTTTGATTTCAATAGGAATAGCATCGACAAAATATTTTAGGAAGGGAAGTGTAGCAGGTTTATACACGAACTGGAGTCTACTGGAAAAAGGCTTGCCAGGAAACTAGTAAGGTTGGTGTAGGAGTTCCAGGCGAAAACAGGTGAGGGCCTGATCGAAGGCAGTAATAAATAGTGGGAAGAGATTAAGAGATGAACTTGAGGTACATGAGTATGTCATTTCTCTCGAAAACTAAGTCCAACTGAGACTACAAATGGGTGCAAACACTGAAATATCCTGACCTACATTCTGGTGGTGTAAGTTCACCCAAGTTGTGTGGGTTCCTTACTTCACAGCTGCTGAAGTCGGCTTCCTCCCAATCAGGCCCACACTGATGCTCCTCATGAGATGAGCCTTTCAGGCTCTCGTAGACCCTTAATCAAACACATTTGTTCCAAGACTGATCAGTTTGAGGATTAGCACACGCTGGACAGGATGTGCTCCCCTAACCCCCCAGCATACCCAAATACACCCATCCTTCAACTTCTCCTCTACACTACCAATCTTACCTGCCTGGGCCAGACATGTCTGACTCTATCCAGGATGCTCCTATGAACAAGATATAGGACACTTCCAGCACGCCAGAAGGTGTCCTCATGCCCCTTTCCAGGCAGTACCACCACCCTCTTCAGAGAAAACCACTATTCTGGTTCTATCACCATAGACCTGTTTTGCCTGTTCCTGAGCTTCACATAAATAGAATCATCATGTACTCTTTTGTGACCATCTTCTTTCATACAACATAATTATCTGTGAGATTATCCATGCTTTTGCATATAGCAGTTAATTCTTTATTTGCTATGTACTATTAGTTCCTTGTATGGATATACCATAATTTCTTTATCCATTCTCCCACTAATTGGCATTTCAGTTGTTTCTAATTTGGGATCATTAAATAGTGCTGCTATAATAATTCTTGTATGTGGACAGAAGTACTTATTTTTCTTGGGTATATACCCGGGAATGGAATGGTTAGGTCACTTACCACAGTTAATAATAACTTACACACAGACCTCATAGTTGCTTTAGAAACCTTGGAGTGATTTCTAGATAAAGAACAATGGAGTTACAGAAAGAAAGAAAGCTGACTAAAACTACAGTAACTTTAAGAGGCGTAAACCCACAAGGACAGGGAAATAGGAATGACAACAGTAACTATTCTGGAAGACAAAAAGGCTGATGGAAAGTTCAATCTCAAAAGAATCCTAAGTGGGCAGTGGGGGGAAACAGAACTGACCTATTTATATTGTGTAGAACGTCCAAAAGACTCTGGAAATGGCAGCACCAGGTATTTCTAAGAGGGGAGATAAAGAGACTAACGCCAAAATCAGGACTGGCTGAAAGTTGTTATGGACTGAATGTTTGTTTATCCCCCAAATCCCTACATTGAAATCCTAACCCTCAATGCGATGACATTAGGAGATGGGGCCTTTGGGAGGTAATCAGATCATGATAGGGGAGCCATCATAAACGGGACCAGTGCCCTTATGAGAAGAGACACAAAACCTTGCTCTCTCTGCTCTCCACTGTGTTAAGATACAAGAGATTGGCTGTGTGTAAACCAAGAAACTTACCCTTACTAAGAACTCAACAATACTGGCACCCTGATCTCAGACTTCCAGCCTCAAAAAACCATGAGAAACAAATGTTTGCTGTTTAAGACACACTGTCTATGGTATTCTGTTACAGCCAAAGACTGAGACAGCTGTTTAAAACAAAACACAGATCCATCAACCACTTGCCTCATCCATACCACTGGGGTGATGACTGCCCCTTCTCTCACCCAGCAGAACACTGATACAAGGACAAGGGTACTGTACAGATAACCAGGTAATTAAGCAATTCAATGTATGATGAATGTATAATCAACCACCTCCCCAGTCTTCTTATAAAATGTTCCCCCAGAAAACACTTGGTAGTTCAAAATTTTACCCTCCATTCAAGAGATTGGAAAAGACTTCTCAGGAGAATTGGATCGACCCTCTCCTAGAGGGAAAATCTAAAGATACTGACATGGGGTTTGCCAAATGGCCGAGCCAAAATCACCTCCTAGTGAAGGTCTTTTAATGAGCTCCACCCCCATTCTTAGACCTTTCCTCACATAAACACTGTCATAAAATATTGTTTTACACATAAGCATATATGCACAGCATTGTGGATCACAGTAATGAAGTTTGAAAGCAGTGCTTCGAATTGTGTGTGCATGACCCTAATTTTTAAAAAACAGAACATGAGACAGACTCCTTGTACCTAGCGGGGTCCTCACTTCTTGGGATGGAATCAGCCACAGCCTTGTATCCCTATAGGAAACTTGGTATCTAGGGTGTCATTAAAAAAAACAATACCGAAAGAGGTGGAGGGATGAGTGAAATACGTGAAGGGGTAAAGGGGAAATAAACTCCCAATTATAAAATAATCACGGAGATGAATGCAAAGGGAATACAGTCAATAATATTGGAGTTACCTTTGTATGGTGACATGCTAACTACATTTATCATGGTTAGCATTTAGTAATATATATAATTGTCAAATCACTATGCTGTACACCTGAAACTAATACTGTATATCAACTATATTCCACCTGAATAACCAAACACCTTGGGACGGCATAATCACAATAGAAAAGGTAGATGTGATGACCCTTAGAGTCACCCCCAATTTCTTCTGTCATTCATCTTTCCCTTCTTGAAAAGGGCATCTTTTTTGAAGCCCAGTCTTTTTTTTTTTCAATATGGAAAGAAGAAACTAAGGCAAAGAGGGTAGTACAAGATGTGTCCATGGTTATAAAGCTAGCGACAGAATGAGGCCAGGTCTCCTCACCCCTAAATCCAGAACTCTTTCCACAAAGTCTTCAGGCAATCCTTTAAGGCCCTGAGTTTAGAAGCCCATTCGTTCAACAACATGACTGGTGACTACTGCCTGGATACAAGCAAGGATGATGACAATAGCTAACATAAGCTTTCCGTGTTCTCAACATTTATATGGATTAACACTTTTTAACCCTTACAACCACCCTATGAGGTAGATCCTGTCACCGATCAACCCCATTTTTCCAGATGAAGAAATCGCAGCTGGTAAGCAGCAAAGCCAGGAAATAGAATGAGGCAGTCTGTTTCCAGAACCAACCCTATTTTACATACACCCTTATAGAACTCAGATAAATTAACTTCTCCCTGAATTTTAATCAGCATAAAAGTTATCAGCACCTACTAATAATCCATACAACATGACTATTTTCTCCTACAGTATCAGTGCTACAAAGGAGTTCTACTCTATTAACTGTATCAGAGTAACAGCTTGGGGTTCAAATACTCTGAACTACATATGGATGGGACTCACACAAGCCAGGTTAACTGCTTAACACAATTCCACAAACCTAGAGAAGAGTACTTTTTAAATATGTGTTTAAAAGTTTGGCTATTCTTCAAACTTGGAGATTTTATATTGGCACATAATTAAGCACAAATTGGCTTGATAACACAGGTGGATTTACTTCTTAAGATTTGAGTGCAAACTTTAAAATGAGAACAAAGCTTTTCATCAAGAATAAACACAAAAACGTGAGAATCTTGCAATCGTGCATTTTAATAGAAAGGATAAATATGAATACATTTTACTTTATCACTACATTTGAAAATTAAAATCTCTCTCTCCAAATCCCAAATACCACACAATCTTTGACCTGTTCTCATCTTTTTACCTCAAAAGCATTTGTCATGCTACCAGGAAAATAAAGGCAAGGATCATTATTAGTAAGTCTTTATGACCAAAGAAACATTACTCTCCTTAACTTCTGACTTTTTAAATCATTCAGCTGTATCTCAGTTCTGAAAACCTATACAATTGTATCTCCACTCTAGGAAAAGAAAAGAAAAGGGAATCAATACAAATGTCCAGGAGGCAAGATACTTTCATGTAATTAAACCAAAGTCACAAATGTTCTACTTAGAAATGTACAGAATTGTACTAAATTTTTTAAGTACAACTTTATTTAATGGCTGACATATAATAATAACAGTGAACAATTTAAACAGGTATAAAAATGTAGGATTAAAATCTTTAGGCTTAAATACTTGAAAAGTCACTATGAATATGGAAAGATCTGTTTACATAAACGTGTGTATTTTTAGATGAAAAATCAAGGGGTAGTGGCATCTCCTTGGTCCCGTAACAATATTTGGATTTTTGCAGAGAATTAGCAGCACCCAACCGTAAGTGTTAATCACGTGTTTCTAAAGGACCTATACAACAGATTAGTTGGCAGTGTTCTAGCTTTTGGGAGATGGGAGTGGGTGGGGGTGCAAATATCTGAGTATGCATGCACTCACACATAAAAATCACCATCCAAATGGGGAAAAAAAATCACATATTGAAAAAGTCTAAGGAAATCATCCTTAAAGGATCACCAGTGGGCCAGAACAGTAGAAGCTGAGCAGTAGTATACTTGGTAACAATGCTTTTTCACTCTTCAAAGGCAAGTTGGGAGGAATGAGAATACTCACAATACACAGAACTTCAGGGACAACTTGCCTTGAATTTTACACTGCAAAACACTGAACAGAAATCTTTACAAAAACCTTCATTCCTGCTTATAGTAACACCAGGTGAATTTTTCCTTTTTACCACCATATACATAACATTTAAATATTCTTTATAAATATTTTAGAGCAGAAAGAATGTATTTTGTTGCAGTAGTGGCCCACATCTGTACAAAGCAATGTATGCAACACACACACACACACACATATATATATATATGTATATATTTAAAATGACTAAGAAAAAAGTGCAAAGAATAACAGTATTAAGAATTTTTGCTTTTTACAGTAACTGTGGTTCAAGAGTGAGTATCTCTCGGGTATATATAATCCCAGATTTTAATTAAAGATTCAAAAAGAAGCCCATGCGCCAAGTTACTGCACAAATCAGTCCCTTATCGAGTAACTTCTTTTTCCAAATCTGACATTTCCAGTTTCTAAAATCTTCTCACAAATAGGAAAAAAGTGGTAATGGTGTGTTCTTCCCTTTAACTTTCCAAAACTCATCCAAGTCCGTGAATCATGCAAGGATTCAAACAAGATATCGGGAAAGTCATTCATTATAACCCACTTTGCTAAAATTAAAGCAAAATGAAAGGCTTTCTGAAATACAAACTACTGATCAAGAATCAAATCAGCAACAGCAAATGGACCTTAAATTACAAGGGTTAATTCAGTAGAAGTACATCTTAAAATCAATCCATTATCAAAGATAAATTCAGAGTCTACATCCTTTCCCAGGTTCAGGGCTGTGCAAGGGTTGTAATTCTAAATACTGATGAGTTTGTCGCTTTTCTAACAGAGAAAATGCTTCCTGTTAAAATTTTATAAACTTTCTATCATTTTACTCTTGGTCTCAGTTTTTTATTTTGAACAAACCTAGAATGGCAATTTTCAGCATTTTTTTAAATGTACTTTACTCTTAAGTCATTCCAATAATCATAGTTACTGATTTTAGACCTGCAAGTTTCAAAATAAAGCAGTTCAATTTCCCTTTAAATATATTATGAGATTTTTTTTGGTGTGTTTGTGGTTTTTATCTTATTTCAGGCACTGTAATTATTCACAATATTACACGTTTCTATGTCTAACCTACACAACAATTATGAATCCTAAAACAGCTTCCAGGGTATTATTTGATTCCATTATATTACTTTTGAATTGTCCCTTCAAGGTAAATTGTTGGAAGAGAACTTTAAAGCCCTGCGGCATTCTGCTTTGAATAGTGTTAATACATACTTTTTGTCATGCTTAATATTGAAGTTTCTTCTGAACTAGGAAAACAGACAAATGGAAGCTGCAAATTTCCTTAAAACTACATTCTACTCCAACCCCAATTATGTTCAACATTAAATATTTGTCTTTAGGAGAACAAGTATATCTTAGGCTAACTTTTAAAAAGAGAATTTTTACTCTAAAATTAACATGGCTAAAGAGCAATAACTTTCCAAATTCACTCAGCTTCACTACAACTATGCAAACTATGTTAAAGTAGACTCAACAGCTATTTTAATCACTTTGGATCTTTTTTTAATGTATTTAAAATGATAAACCTTACATTCTGACAGCTCAATGAGGCTTAAAACTCTCAAACTGAAAAACCTCCACAC